>CAOGCB011129875.1:0-36028 GCA_948266635.1 Cnidoscolus chayamansa | reverse complement strand
TTCTTGTAGTCAGCTTGCTTGATCCTCTCATGAGTTGTGATCTTGAATGCAGATAAGTTCTTGATGGGTTATTATGTTCATAGTTTTACTGAATCTTGCAATTTCTGGAGTCTCCATTACATTCCAGCTATTTAGTTGTTTATTTTCTGTAAATCATGTAGATCCAAAAGCAGAATTTCTCGGCACACAATCCAATTCTCAGCTTCAGGCACACGCATGTACCCAGAAAAATATCTTTTTCTTGACATAAGATTAGCTGAATTATTTCTAAGTACTGTGGTAATACACTACTTGTTTACAATTCTACATATTTTCAGTGAGAAGTACATACTGTTAAATCTGCATGGAATTTTAGCTATTAAAAGTATTCATCTTGACAAAAAATTTCTTCAAATTTTAGGGAATATTCTGTTTTCTTTGAAAATAAAATAGGAATACTAATATAAATCAACATATTCTCTTCCAAACTTCTTATTTCAGGTTCATTGATAAATCTTTTAAGCAGCTGGGATTTTCACTTAATTTCAACTCATTTACACATAAAAAGTGGATTTCTCAAATAGCAAGAGAAAAATAAAGGGATTTTATTCCATTATAAAAACGAGTCAAATGTATCCTTGAGGACTTTTGCAAGTTGATTTTCAGTTTTCAATATTTTTTTCTATCCTCTTTACCAGTCTTCTAAACTGAACCTACCGCAGATGAAATTTGAGCCACCTAAGAACCCATATGAGGTTTGAGGATGAAACCATGAAAATATGGACATTTGGATGACCTGTATTTTTGCTGCTCTATCTTGACATTAATCTAACCGTATATCTGTTCAGGCTAATGGCAGCTGAATTAGTAAACGTGAATGAGTTCCAAATTATGGCTAAGAAACTCCTGCCAAAAATGTACTATGACTTCTACACTGGAGGAGCGGAGGACGAGTATACACTGAAAGAGAATGTAGAAGCTTTTCAAAGAATCATGTATATTCTTAAAACTGATAATTGATAATGTATAAAACAGGACACTTCCTTTCAGTAAACCATCTATTTGGCCATCAGGTTTCGGCCTAGAGTTCTTGTGGATGTTAGCAGAATAGATTTGTCTACTACCATATTTGGTCACACTATCTCAGCGCCGATAATGATAGCTCCAACCTCTATGCAAAAGCTGGCACACCCTGAAGGTCTTAAATTCTCACTGAAGATCTTAGCTCAATATTTTTCATATTCTGATTTCTCCTGCTTTTTTATTGTCACAGGAGAAATTGCTACTGCCAGAGCAGCAGCTGCATGTAACACCATAATGGTATCCATATAACAATGTTAAGCTAGTTATCATACTTTACGTGCGTGAATAATGACCAGTTTTCATTTCAGGTTTTATCATTCTCTGCTACCTGCAGTCTGGAGGAGGTTGCTGCCAGCTGCAGTGCTGTTCGATTCTTTCAATTATATGTACTTGGCCTTTCTGGATACTTTCAATCTTGGAAGCCATAGATTAGATATTGCTGAAAAAACTAACTAAAAGTAAGTATCCATCTGGGTATAGGTGTTTAAAAGACGCAATATAGCTGCTAGCTTAGTGCAGAGAGCTGAAAGGAATGGATACAAAGCTATTATCCTAACAGTTGATAGTCCAAGACTCGGTCGAAGAGAGGCAGACATAAAGAATAAGTGCCTATCATTTCTTCGCCTTTCTTTTTATCTGAACATACTTACTGTTATAGTTTGGTTGAAATGCTTGACATAATTGAACTATGTGTTCACTTCTCATATGAGCATAACTGTGATAACTGCTGCAGAATGATTGTACCTCAGCTGAAGAATTTGGATGGTCTTTTATCAACAGAAGTTGTATCTGTGAGTACAATAATTGAAGTGGGTATTGCGCATTCCAAACCTTTCAATAAATTCCAAGAATTTACTGCATATTAACACATAAACAACTTCATTTCTGCCTAAATTGGTGATATTGCATTTGCTATGTTTTGCTTCAAATTCTTGCTTTTATTAAAATGAGAGCAAATCACTTTGCCCATCTGTAGAACTGTAATCAGCATAAAAAAATATTATTTCTTTATAATGAATTTGCAGGACAAAGGTTCAAGCTTAGAAGTTTTTGCCAATGAAACCTTTGATGCTTCTTTATGTTGGAAGGTATGAAACATTAAATAGCTCTTTACGTTAGGACATAGTTTTAACATGCATAAGAATGACAGCAAAAGAAGTCAGTGCAGCTAGTGGAGATGGATCTGAGTTGGAGAAAAAAAACCACTGTTTGCTTAGCCAATGAAGTTAATTTTTTTAGCCTTCTTGTGCAGCAGAATCAATTCCCTGTTGTTCGTATTGGTTTGATTAGTGAAAATTTTCAATGCAGGATGTAGGATGGTTAAAATCTATTACAAACTTGCCAATCGTGGTTAAGGGGATACTGACTCGTGAAGATGGTAAAATCAAGCAGCTTCTGGTGTTATCTTCATCTCTTCATTTCCTTCTCATGTTATTATTGTTGAAGTAAAGATATGTTCACCAGAAGAGTATTTAGAGTGTTTATATATGCATCTATATTTGTGCCGTGGCTGAATAGCTTGTTCACTTAATCTTGGCAGCCATGAAGGCCATGGAAATAGGTGTTGAGGGAATTATTGTCTCCAATCATGGAGCTCGCCAGCTAGATTACACTCCTGCCACCATTTCTGCTCTGGAAGAGGTGACTAAGTTTGCATGTCTAGATATGTGTATGAACTTTTGCTCATAAATGAAAAGTATAGAAGTCCTGTATTTGAATCCCTGGACTTCAGGTTGTTGATGCTGTTAGAGAGAGAGTTCCAGTTCTCCTTGATGGAGGAGTACGGCGGGGAACAGATGTTTTCAAGGCATTGGCACTTGGTGCACAAGGAGTCTTTGTAAGCTTAAGTATTATTTAATGCAAGCAGATGCTGCTGCTATATCCTATATGACGTGACTGGACATATTTTGCAGATTGGAAGGCCTGTTATCTACGGGCTGGCGGTGAAGGGAGAACATGGAGTGAGACAGGTGCTTGACATGCTAAAGAATGAGCTTGAGCTCACCATGGCCCTTTCTGGCTGTCCTAGTCTGAAAGATATAAGCAGAACCCATGTAAAGACTGATCATGAGAGGCTGCAATCGATGCTCTAATGCCTCCACAAACTGTGCTTCAAGGGGTGGGAAACAAGTATTGTTAAAAACTGCATTTGACTAGGACTAGCATGTCTGCGAAGCTTTTCTTGTCGATGACCCTGAAGCACCCTCTGTTAGTGACCAAGAGAATGAGAAATATTAATAATAATAATAATCTCGATCTGGGTGTTTTGTTATTTGGGTTGTAATCTTGATTTCAGGTGGCTTTTGGTCCTGAACTTTTGTCTACATATTAACATGGTTTGCAAGGTAAAATTGATAGTCTTTAACAGTTTGGCATTGAATCAATGCTGCATTGGCAATTGCCTCTCCACATTATAAAAAGCTTAGAAGGTCATATATTGGCATCTCATTTTAAGAAACTTCAAATATACTAAAAAAAAACACTTCAAGTTTTTATTATCAGAAATGCATTGCCTGCCAAGAGAAACCAGACCCTTTACTTGGAAATTCAATGCAGTGAACTTTCTATCTCTTCCAACAAGCCCACCAAGTATGATTAGAAAAGAGGGCTTTCAGCAGCAAGAATGTAACGATGCCACATAGTGCTTGGAGGAATTATGATGAGTATTTTTGGACAAAATGATGTTTCTCCAAATTGAAGTGATGTAGGGAGTAATTTCTTCGTGATTTTGAGTGACCAGAAGCATGTAGGGAAGATGGGGTTTGTGAAACATAGATTGTTTTGGAACTTGTTAAGGAGTTTCAATAGGCTATGGGTGACTAAGAAGGGAAGACATATCCACGGAACACTTCGAAAAACCGACAAGTTGAAGTTCGTGTTTTGACTCCATTCATTGCTTAGGGTGTGTTGGGTTCTTGCAGGCTTTGCTTGATGCAGACATGTATAAAAAAACGAGTCAAGGTGGGGTGGTGGGTAAGAAAAAATTAAAACTAGCCATAGAAAGAAGTCGAGCTATTTCTTAATCAATAATGCCATTCACTTTCTCACCTTCCAATTTGTACTATAAAAGAGGTCATTTTTTGGTTGGTTTTATAGGACCTTTTTTCCTTGTGTAAAAACATATCCTGTCAAAATTCAACCCTTAAAAACCCAACGAGGGAAGCGATCTGAAATACACTCTTACACGCTTATAGCAGTCAAACTCCTACTTATAGTCATTTTTCTGGGATTTCTCTGCTCTTATAGGTATTTGCTTTTTACTTCTACTCTTCTTGCTTGTTCTGTGATTTTACTGACTAGTGCAATTTTTGTTGTCTTCGTTGCTATTTATGAAGTAATAGTTGCAGCTTTTTAGCTCTTTATTATCTTTAAATCATGGGGATCCAAATTCAGAACTGATATCGAGAAGTAAAGCAATTCTCAGCTTCATACACATGCATGTAACTAAGAATTATAGGAATATGAAGTACTAAACTGCATTTGAATTTTGAGCTACTTAAGAAACTATATATTGTTTTAGACAATAGAAATCTTGTGTTTTTCCTCCATGTTGACATTAATCTAGTATAAACTGTGTATGTTTTCAGGTATGGCAGCTGACCCAGTTAACGTGAATGAGTTCCAAATCATGGCCAAGAAAGTACTGCCAAAAATGTACTATGACTTCTACGCTAGGGGAGCACAGGACGAGTATACACTGAAGGAGAATGTGGAAGCATTTCAAAGAATTGTCTACGACTATATTTGGTCACACTGTCTCAGCACCCATAATGATAGCTCCAACTTCTATGCATAAGCTAGCACACCCTGAAGGTATAAAGTTTCAACTGAAGAGTTCTTAACTTGTATATTTTTCATATTCTGATTTCACCTGCTTTTCCAATTGTCACAGGAGAAATTGCTTCTGCCAGAGCAGCAGCCGCATGTAACACCATAATGGTATCCATAAACTAGATGCTAAGCTCATTCTCATATTTTAGGTCTCTACTAATGACTTATTTTTTTCATTTTTCAGGTCTTATCCTTTTCTGCTACCTACAGTCTGGAGGAGGTTGCTGCCAGCTGCAATGATGTTCGGTTCTCTGAATTCCTTTTTATTTTGGAAGTGATAGATTTGATTTTTCTTTTCATTCCCAAATTGTAATATTAGTGAAAGACAACCATAAGTAAGCATCCTTCTGTGATTAGGTGCAAAAGAGACGCAGTGTGACTGCTAACTTAGTGCAGAGAGCTGAAATGAATGGATACAAAGCTATTGTTCTAACAGCTGATAGGCCAAGACTCGGTCGAAGAGAAGCAGACTTGAAAAATAAGTACATTTCTTCATCTTTTATTTTATCAGAACATACTTCTATTATTGCTTGAGGATTCTTGAATAATCTATATCAGTGCTTCTGCCATAGCAAAAGATCCTCTCTTATGTGGAGAAGGCCTGTGTTCTCTTTTTCATGATTAAACCATGTGTTCTCATCTCATATGGACATAATTGTGATATCAGCTGTAGAATTGCTTTACCTAAGCTGAAGAATTTGGAGGGTATCTCATCGGCTGACGATGAATCTGTGAATATAGCAATTGAAGTCGGCACTGAGCAGAAGATCGAAGTGACTTTCCCATTTCAAAGAATTTACAGCATATTAAAACATGAACAACTCTACTGTCTGCCTAAATTTGTCATGTTTCTTTTATCGTATTTTGGTTCAACTTGCTTTTATTAAAAATGAAATGAAATCAATTCACCCATCAGTAATCCGCAAAACAAGTATTATTCATATTTAATGAATTTGCAGGACAAGGATTCAAGCTCGAAAGGTTATGTCAATAAAAGCTTTGATGCTTCTTTAACTTGGAAGGTATGAACCAAAGAACAACTCTTTATGTTGTGCCATATTTTCAACTTGAATAGAATAACAGCAAGTGGAGATGATCTGAGTTAGAGGAAAGTACTATATGGTTAGCCAACTAAGTTAAATTTAATAGCCTTCTTGATGTTTAGGTCGGAAACAAGCCACGTTCTTGGGCAGCAGAATCAATTCTCTGTTGTTCATATTGGTGTAATTAGTGAAAACTTTCAATGCAGGATGTAGAATGGTTAAAATCTATTAAAAACTTGCCAGTTGTGGTCAAGAGGATACTGACTCGTGAAGATGGTAAATTCAAGCAGCCTCTGATGTTATTTCCCTTATTTTCTTTCTTTTTCCTTGTGCACGTGAAGATACTCACCAGAAGCATATTTTGAGTGTTTATATGTTTCAAATCGCTTATTAACTTGATATTGTCAGCTATTAAGGCCGTGGAAGTTGGTGTCGAGGGAATTATGGTCTCCAATCATGGTGCTCGCCAGCTAGATTACAGTCCTGCCACTATTTCTGCTCTGGAAGAGGTGAGTCTGTTTTGCATATCTAGATATGTGTGTGCAGCTTTCAGCAAATATATTCATTGACCTTCTGCATTTGAATCCCTGGAGACTTCAGGTTGTTGATGCTGTTAGAGGAAAAGTTCCAGTTTTCCTTGATGGAGGAGTCCGACGGGGAACAGATGTTTTCAAGGCACTGGCACTTGGTGCACAAGGAGTACTTGTAAGCTCACCTGTCACTCCAATGTTGTACTGATGCAATCTGTATTTGATGGTAACTGAAATTAATGAACATTTACTGCAGGTTGGAAGGCCTGTTATCTACGGGCTGGCAGTGAAGGGAGAACTTGGAGCGAGACAGGTGCTTGAAATGCTAAAGAATGAGCTTGAGCTCACCGTGGTCCCCTCTGGCTGTCCTAGTCTGAAAGATATTAGCAGGACCATGTAAGGACTGAGCGTGAGAAGCTCCAATCGATGCTCTAATGCTATTTAAACGATAACTACTTATGACTTAACACAAGTATCTTTTAAACTGCATTCAACTAGGATTAGTAGCATGTATGCTCTGCCTTTCATTTTGATGGCCCTGAAGCATCCTCTGCTAATGACCAAGATAAAAAAGTTAAAAGATAACATATTGGCATCTCATATTAAGAAATTTCTGATACACTAAATAACAGTCTTGATTATTAGAAACGCATTGCCTGCCAAGAGAAACCAAATCTCAAATTGATAACAGTTTTATAAGAGAAAGCCAGTAAACCATGTAGGAAATAGTGATTGGTAATTTGGTATTGCCAAAATAAAAATTAGGGATCAAAAGAACCTAGCAGATTGCAATGATGTGGAATATTGGTTGTTGATAGAGCCATGGTTGATTTGATTTTCAGAATAGCCCATGTTAGGCCCATTTCAGGCACATAAACGACCCCGTACAGGTAGCACTTGGACCCACACGAAAAAATGGTACGATAACTGCAACCTCGTCATTTCTCAATGATAGGCTTCGGTTTGCCCGCACGGGCTTAACCCAGTGGTAAGTGGCAGCTTGGTACAACGATAGGCTTCAGTTCTGGGGCACTGTCTCACTTCATTTGCTAGATCAGAACATTGACATCTCCTATATTTCAACTCCTTGTCACTCTCCTTTCTTCC
Organism: Cnidoscolus chayamansa; assembly: GCA_948266635.1. NCBI lineage: Eukaryota > Viridiplantae > Streptophyta > Magnoliopsida > Malpighiales > Euphorbiaceae > Cnidoscolus > Cnidoscolus chayamansa. The sequence continues at coordinate 28,455 of CAOGCB011129875.1, read as the reverse complement.
TTCTTTTCTTTGCATTTACGTGTAGCATAAACTTTTCTTTGCAGTACTCTGATCTCTGTTTAGACCAAATTCAAATATACTATTCATCCAGGTACCTTCTAACTAACGCTTTCATGTAAACTAAGTTCTTGGTCTAACTCTTTCTTGTTGTACATGGGTGATTTCTGGGTTCTTTTCTTATTTTTATATTGATAAAGTTTTGATCATGATCAACTTGTCTCCTTTTTCTGTGGTTCTTCATATATTGAATGAATGTAGACGTGTGAATGTGTATTCTTGCTTTTGCTGGTTTTGAAGCGAGTCTGCTGTGTATTAATGCTTTTTATGTAAGTAAGACAAGATTGTCTTGATTTTTCTAAGAACATCTACAAGTATTTAGCGAAGAAATATAATTCTTGACTTGAATCAATGATTTATCTCGTATGTGGAAAGAAATTTTAAAAGACAACAGTGTGGAGATCGCTTGGGAGTAGTTCCTTCGAGCAGATGATTCTTTCTGTTGCGAATTTCAAAACTTAGCGGCGGTACTTCATAATTTTAGCTTTCTGAATAACATAGAAGCTGTTTGTTGGATAATAAATTTAGTTGCTCAAGAGCTCAACCTTTCTTCAATCTGCACCGGGGATTTTCCGCATTTAATTTCTAGGAATCCAAGAAATATACACCGAATTATGCTACAATATTAAGAATTCATGCTACGAAAGTATGAAGGTATCCAAATTTTGTGTATTAGCACTGGAACTTTTATGGGTTTGGGTTAAATTGATTTAACATTTCGATGATTCAGGAAAAAATGGGGAGTGAACCAGTGAATGTGAATGAGTTTCAAGATATGGCTAAGCAAGCCCTTCCGAAAATGCATTACGATTACTATGCTGGAGGAGCCGAGGACCAGTACACACTGAAGGAGAATGTGGAAGCATTTCGTAGGATCACGTAATATGTTATGACTGGTGATTCTTAATCCAAGAAATATAATTTTTCCTCTTTTTTTTTTCTTTGCTGATGAGTTATCTTGGTTTTAGGTTTCGACCTAGAATTCTTGTAGATGTGAGTCATATAGACATGTCAACTTCTGTATTGGGTTACAGAATCTCTGCACCGATTATGCTTGCTCCAACTGCTTATCATAAGCTTGCAAACCCCGAAGGTTTAAGATGTCCTCAAAGAATTCTCAATCAACATATTTTTAACTACCACTTAACTTGCTTTATGTTTATTCCAGGTGAATGTTCCACAGCAAGAGCTGCAGCTGCATGTAACACAATTATGGTATATAAAAAATTGAAATTGATTCTCTCAATTTACAAGTACAAATTCTGAGAAGTTGTTTGATAACCGATGTAGATTTTATCATACATGTCTTCCTGCACAGTGGAGGAAGTTGCTTCCAGCTGCAATGCCATTCGATTCTTTCAATTATATGTATTTTCCCCTTCTTTTCATCTTTCTTTTTTATTTTGCAGAATCTAGCATATTTAGCAGTTTCATAATTGTTTTTTCTCCTCAAATACTAGCTATCCTTCTTTACAGATGTACAAGAGACGAGATATATCAACTCAACTAGTGCAGAGAGCTGAAAGAAATGGATACAAGGCTATTGTCTTAACAGTTGATGCTCCGAGACTTGGCCGAAGGGAGGCCGACATTAAGAACAAGTGAAAAATACCATTTTTTTTCATTATGTTATATATAAACATACATATATACATAGCAGAGTTTGATTTGAGCTGATCCATATTATTTTGAGAAACAAGAAATTTCAGTTTCTGACATAAAAAATGTCATTGCAGCTTCGTGCCTATCTCTTGATACAAGAAGCCCCTAGAATGAATTTCTTCTGAAAAGTACTTGTAACTTTTGCAGGATGGCTCTACCACAGTTGAAGAATTTTGAAGGTCTCATGTCAATTCAAGTCTCCTCTGTGAGTAGTTGAACTTCTTAAAACAAGAAGAATATTTACTATCTAGCATCTCTTAAAGGAGCAGTAATCAGATAAACTTGAGATGCTTTCCCAAAGGGATTCATGTAAAATTATGAAGTCTTTCACCATTAAATTTTACTGCCTTCATCATTTTTCCTCTGTTGCATTTATAAGTTCATATACTTCAGGAGATTGAACTTTTTGTTGTGTACAACACCTGTTTGAGTTGTAAGAAGTATAATTTTATGGGATCATAGGTGTTAAACCAATTTTCTTCTATGAAACTAAGAATTTGAAATTTGTTTCCAATATTTTGGCATATTATTTCCAACTGTGACCAATACGTTGAACCTGTAGAATGATGTTGAATTTACTTAAATAATTAGTCCTTTGCAGGAGGAAGGTTCAAAGCTTGAACTTTATGCCAACGAGACTTTTGATCCTTCTTTCTCGTGGAAGGTATTAATTATTGTATTTATTTCATCAATTTTCTGTTTACTTTTCAAATAGTATGCACTTAAAGGATATATTTCTCCATGTTTTCTTATTATTCTGATAATTCAAGTGACAATATCTGCAGGACATAAGTTGGTTAAAATCCATTACGAAATTGCCAATTCTTATTAAGGGTGTACTTACTCGAGAAGATGGTAAGATAAGCTTCATCATATATCTGTATTTTCTTTTTCTTTTTTTTTCTCTTTGCAATATAAAAATTGTATAAAAAAGGAAGAATTCAATTAATCACATTTGAGCATTTAATGTGAATTATGGACTATTGTTTTTGTTTGGTATCTACTGACATTTACAGTAGAAGGGACAGTAATCACAATAATTCCTCAAAGTCTTAGTAGATTTTCTTTTTAAATTTTTACTTCCATTTATTTGGAAATTCAAGAGGAGGAGTCATTTTTATTGGACGTTTCATTGTTATCATATGAATTAAACGTTTCCCTTCTCCTATATATAATCACTGCTAAATCTTCTACTTGTAGGATCTCCTACCCAAAACTACACATTGTTCTACCAATTCTGTTGACCTTTAAGCCCAATGCATTTAAGCATTGTCACTTAGTAGTTTACTGGAGCATAGACTATCTTCTTTCCTCCCCCTTTCTCTATTGTTCTCTTTCTTTAAGAGTATATTGACCTTTCTCAAAATGTTGATTATTGGCAGCAATAAAGGCTGTGGAAGTAGGTGTTGCTGGAATTGTTGTCTCTAATCATGGAGCCAGGCAGCTAGATTATAGTCCAGCCACTATCACTGTTCTGGAGGAGGTAAATATCTATCCCTTTCTATCATGTTTGGAGTTATAAAATTGTAAATATTATACTCGGACATGAGTTGAACGTGCTCTAAATTTCAAGGGTTAAATAATTACACATTATAAAGTTTTAAGGGTTTAATAGTTATATTTTATAAAGTTCAGGGATTAAGTAGTCACACTTTATAGGTGTCAACAGTTAATTACGAAAACATCAGGGTACCAATTGGCTTTTTATATAAAATTCAACGGTGAAATTATGTATTTTGCCAAGAAAATTTTTGGAGTCTAACATTAGGATATCTGCAATTTCTGCTGATATATACACAATTTTGTAATGGTTCTCTTTTTCTTTTTGTTGAACTCCACACTTTGGTTGGTACTATAAAGCTCTAAACATGTTAGCCCATGGTTGTAGATCTATGCTAGGTAAAGTTTAAAATGATTTATGAGATTATTTTTGCTATACTTCTAAAACAAATAAATATGTTGCATAATTTTCCTAATCAGAAAAGCATGTTAGACAAAGTTGATATCTCTTTCTTGATGAATAGAACATCATTTGCTGTGCTGGGGTTGCAGGTGGTTCATGCTGTTGGAGGGAAAATTCCAGTTCTATTTGATGGAGGAGTACGGCGGGGAACAGATGTTTTCAAGGCCTTAGCCCTTGGTGCGCAAGCTGTTCTTGTAAGCTCTCCCTTCACAACTTTTCAATTTAGTAGTGATTCTTGAGCTGTTTTCTCCATGTTATGGTACCTGGACTGTATGAGGTTGTGGGTTGTATGCTATTAAAAGACATGTGTCAATGCAGGTCGGAAGGCCAGTTGTCTTCGGACTGGCAGCAAAGGGAGAATATGGAGTGAAACGGGTAATTGAAATGTTGAAGGATGAGCTTGAGCTCACCATGGCCCTTTCTGGCTGTCCTACTGTGAAAGATATTACAAGGAGTCATGTGAGAAGTGAGAGAGAGAGATTACAATCCATGCTTTGATATTCTTTTGAAGTATCATCTGATGATTTCAGAAAAAAAATCAATTATGGTTCAAGTGTTCTGAGCAGTGAACACTTCCATGTCTCAATTTCAAATAAATTGCGTCTGTACTACATTTGGCTAGTTTATTGAAGGGTAAAAATAAATAGCCTTGTGAACGAATCCATCATTACTATGAAACTGTTAGCACGTCCAAGTGTTGAAGGACACAACGGCAAGCGATGTTTTAGTAGTAAAATTCTTGACTAGCAGAAGTTATTATTGCCTTCTTTTTATGTACATCAAAATTCTTACGTTTTAGAGTATAATTTCTTATTTGCAATATGGTATTAGAAAAATAATAAGTTGAACCGAGGCTGCAAAAATTGAAAAGGGATAACATTTTGTTCATAATATCCTTTTTCAAATGATGATTCTTTTTCAGTGATTTTTCTTCAAATGATGACGTAATAGAATAAATTTTCTTTTTAGAATTATGGAGCATTTGATTATTCGATTAGATGCAACTGTAAAGTGTTTTTCTACAATTCATGAAAATTCCTCATTTACGGAACTAAAACAAAACATTTTTTCCTTGTCAAAGAAAAGAAGGAAAAGCAAAAGATTTTTTCTTTAATTTGGATGAGAAAATAGAGCATATTTTTAAGCAAAGGGTTAAATCTCCCAAAGAACCGCTTAAGTGTGGGGATGATTATCATCCTGAGAGTGAAATGAAATATTCGAATCCATTTCACCTGTTTAGGTTCTTCGTTTTGTTGCTTGCTAAAAATTAAATAAATGACTCTAAATTATGCGAGTGGAAATCAATAACTTCACAATCCAATTTTGTTGCCCACTTCTCCATACATTTTATAACCGATTTCATGTATATAAACTAAAATGCTTCGAAATACACAAGTTCCATTCATATGACTGTTAAAAACATTCCTGGATGTCAGAAAACAGCAAGAATGGACGATGGATGAAACTGAGAACTGTCATCTCACCAAAGAAACCAATTGTGAAGATTTTGCACTGGAATGGCTGGAGAAGTGGGATTCAAGAACTGGTGGGCGGAGAGAACAAGAGCGATCTAATAATGCTATTGAAATTATTTGTAGTAAGCACATGAATACCACGCCACCTTTCCTAAAATCGTGATGCAAATGATCAAGATGAGAGTTCATCAAGCTCCATTTTGAATATTGAATATTCTCTTTCAAACAATAGAAATTCCTGCAGATGAGACAGCAGTTGAACGTGATCAGCTGAAAACACATTAATGATAAAGGCCATGTGCGACCCTCCCACACACTGTTCAACACAGTAAACCAAAATTGCAGGGAAAAGGTAAGAAGTTGAAGATAAAACAGTTCCAAGTTAAAAGAAACTAAATTTAAAAATGCATAACAAATATAGTTGAATGATTTAGAGTTATATGACTATGGCGATCTAAGAATCGACAATTGCAATGCAAACACTAGGGCACAAGTCAAAGCTCAAAACAAATCGTTAGCCTTGGCACTTTGGCAGTCTTATGCCTTCTTAACAATGCTAAATACACATTATAAATATTGCTACTTACAATGGTATTTGTGGATTAATAGGAACCGGAACAAACCAAAAAAAGGAAAATGTTGCTGCATGTACAAGCCTCTAGCTAGAGTTTCTTTTCTCATAAAAAAATTGATCAAATTTATAATTCACTTACCTGCAATTGTTGCTGACTAAATAAATGGAGGAAACCAGTTTCTGGGCAAGCCACAAGTTCAATCAACTCATCATGGTTTTCTGGTGGATTGCCCGACTCCATTAGTGAAACCGAAACCTGAGGAATAGTAATGCTGTCACTGAGAAATAGAAAAACCCTTGCGTGCAATATAAACCATAGAAATGATGATACTGTTAGTTATACAAGGTTACATTTAGTGCAATAACATTATGTTTCAGATTACATTGTTTGGTTACTTTTCAATCTGTGGATCTGATAAATTATAAAATATATTTGATTTACAGAAGCCATAGCTGTTCCACTATAAGTTCTAATAATCCATACAATAAAAAGTTGTTGGCAAATCATGATTGAAAATTTTGGAAGGGTCTCAAGTTCAAATAAAATTTCTCAAACCTACTCCTGCAACACAAAATCAAAGGGCTACCAATCTCAGCCAACAATTAATAAAAATAAATAAATAAACGAATAAAGTAAATAAATAAAAGGTATTGTTTTTAAATTGCGTTCAAATTTGAAAGAGAAGAATTTTCATTTTTAATTTGTCATATCAAGACGTCAAAGGACATTATGTCAGTTAACATAGAAACAAATGAATGATACATCATTTACTATTGCAATCCTTGTCATTGCTATACTAACTCAATCCACTCCATTCTAGCATGCTGTGAGTAACAAACATAAAATAGGCGCTTTAGGGAAAAATAAGGTACTGCAAATCAAATCATAAATGGACAACTCAAGCACATATGCAACAAATTTCTCAGCTTTAAAGAACACAGTTACCTGCATACATCGAAGAATTACTTCAGGTATACAACACCTACGACAAAGACCCTGTACAATATATGTTGCTGGCCCTTCCAAAGAACCCTCTGCATTTGAATACCAAGCATCTAATCTGGATATCTCCATTGTAACTCCAACTTGGAAACGAGCAAGCTCCCCTGCATTAGATAATTTAAAGTTCAATTGGCAATGCCACTACCGAAACAGCAGTGTCCTGTAAAACTTATGTTTGCGCTAAGGTTCACTGGTGCAGTCGCATGTATATTTTTGTTTCCATTACCAACAGTTATTTCACCTGTCTTTAGAGTTTATAGAAAAACTTGCTTCTGTTTTGTTACGAGAATTGGAGAGTTTTTATTGATATTCCATTAAAGAGATTGGTATAGATATTTGTAGGAGAAATATACGCTAAATTAATGACATACTCAAATTATACCTTCTATCTTTTCCTAATACCCGTACACTATAAAAATTCTATCTTCCTTCTATTTGTTTTCTAATATATATCAAATACCTATATTCTATAATATGTTTCTTCTGTATCATTATCAACAATGTACAGGATAAACATGAGCTTATAATTCATTATGACCATATACATCCAGCACAAGAGACAAATAACCAAATGGTGAAATGACACAAGTAACTACCTTATTCTACACCAATCTGTGTACCCAACCTCATTTATTATATCATTGCTTCAACTGTTCTGCTCTAACTTCAGCTAGTTAAAACATCCTACTACACCAAAATGGCTAAGGCACCACAATTTACACAATTATAAAATGATGAGCCTCAGAAACCAGTCTTAAGTACATATATACACTTTAACTAGACAAGAACTAGTGCCTTGTTGTAAATTATTCACAGTGGTGTACTTTATAATTTAGTCTTAATATTATTTCATTCTGTGTTTCTTCATGCATAATTGCAACCTAAATACAATTGGTCCACGAGTAGATGCAATATGGCTTTTCACCTTTGAATCCAGCTGCCATGACAGTACAGAGGATACCACCATCATTAGATTGGTGTAGCCCAAGTCCATCACCCTCTACTGCCAAACAGCGAAGAACAACCTCAATGCAGTAATTGTCCCTTGTTGAAATGGCAACATTCACCTGTTCAATAAAATTCATGTCATGAAAGAAAACAACTACAGAAACAGAATGAACTCAAGGATTGATTTCCTTTATGCAATCCACACAAACGTATCCTCCTCGACCCTCATATAGACCAAATGGACCCTAGAACCATGCTTGATCAGGAAGATTTACAAGTTTGAAGACAATAAGAAAATGACATGCTCTATCCACAACCCATCCATCAACTACCTCCCTACCACAAAACTAAACATTAGCATTCCCCCAAGAGACGATCCTTGTTTCCTGCCTTAAGCATCCAAATCCAATTGAATATCATATTAATTTAACCATGGGATAACATAGACCAAATTAACTTTATTTTCTTTCCATTTCTGATTTTATGACAGATAAACTCGCTCTTTTGATGCTAGGAGCTGGTTATTTTAGTGTATCCCCAATTTCACTCGATAAGATAAACTAACAAGCTTACTCTTTGTTCTGCAAGTTATAATCTCTGACAAAGTAATTGAATCCCAGAAATGAGCAATCCATATTCCATACATCCATGACTATTTATGGACCAGCTCATTGAAATTAACCATTGAACTTAAATAAGTCCAAAGAGATATGCTACATTAAAATATATGAACCATATTGAATCTTTTTTATTTTTATTAATAATTAAAAAAATATTAATATAAACATACCATTAATTGGCGATGTAACACAACTTCCTCGCTCACTGAGGAGTAAAGAGCACTCATTAATGCAGTACAAATGGTGGCATCTGGACACATACATTCACCAGAAGGCAGACAGAGCATAGCAGTGGCATGCAGTTCAAGAAATACAGGTGCCGCTGATTCATCTACATGGTCTTCAACAGAAGCCAACCAGGGATTTTCTTTCTCTGGGGTAAGTATTTGAAGCAAAGATATCAAGGCATTAGTACCTCCCAAAAGGCTCATGAACCAAAGAGGGAGCAACTAAATCCCAGAACTCTTGATAACAATCACATGAGGGCCAACTTGCCAGTCCTCATGTGAACTCATCATGTCATGCATAAATAAAAAGGAATGAACATAGTCACTTACTTAACAGCAACGACAAAGATGAATCCAAAGTTTCTTTTGCTGCTGTAATGGCTCTTTGCTTTTCCTCCAGTGAGAGTTGAAGGGGAGGAACCTCTGCATTCTCTAATTCAATTTTGAGCCAGTTGCGATATGTTGCGTCACAGGAGTAGTACTCGCTCTAATTAATACAGGATAACAGGAACAAATATATTATAATTTAAATGCAAATTAAATAGTCAGAAGATGAGAGAGGGAAGGAAAGAATAATATGCAGATAGTATTAGTAACAAAGTGCATACCCAGTCTTGAAACTCCTTCAGACTCTCAGAAACATAATCCTCAAGGGTATCGGGTATTTCAGAAAGCTGCTTCAATGGCTCAGCAAGTAAACTAAGCAATGCATGTGCACCTATTGGCATTGCTGGCACTCTCCACATAGAAATCAGAGCAAATTCTCTGAACAAGATGTTGCTGCAGGAAAAAACAATTGTAGTTCAGAATGATGCAAAGCAGGATAAAATGGGGTAGAAAGGCTACAGATATAAACTCAGCCTTCAGGTACAAATGTAGCATTAGCAATGATAGCCTTCTATTTCTATTAGACAGCAACTGAAGTTACTGAACTTGAAGGTGCCTCCCCCTAAATGTCACAAGCCTCATGTATTGAACAATTGCAGGACATAATAACAATTGTTCACGCCACAAATCAACAAGCACCCACAACAATGCACAAATGAAAATTCACTTCTCAACATTCAAATAAGTTCAAATGTCATAATCATAGATGAGGATCCTTGCTATCAGCAAGAAATCTGTCCCTTTAAGAGGATTCATCAACAGGAATCCTAAATTTGACTAAAAATTATGTTGACCATTTACCTGTGCAATAATGCCCGCAGAAGAAGTTTGACACTAACATCTTTAACGTTGGTAATTGTAGAGGGTGGTGTAAAACAGAGCCATTGGATCACCATAGCTTTTTGTAAACTCTGCAAACGGTGCTGCTCTGCAACCTCTGATGACTTATCATATTTTCCGACTTTGATTTCTCGAGATCTTGACAGAACCCTGTTTTAGTCTACAGTTAGAATACTAACTACAACACGGTAATATCATCGTCTGCATGTATGTTTTTAGAATTCAAAAAAAGTATGGTTTACTAACTTTTGAATACCTCTCAATGATTTCTTCAAAACTGCCTTTTGAATCATCCTCCGAAGAAAATGGTAAGTACTCCATAGCAGAAAGGAAAATTTTATACTTGACATGCACACTGTTGGCCAGGCAAAAGGGCAAATATTAGCACATCGATATAGTAAACAACCTTCCAGTTCAACATCCACCACAAAGGAGAAGGTTATACAAAGCAATGAAGGAACACTACTGGATCCAATCATACAAGGTTGTGCCTGCACAGAAATGTTGCAGAATAGGAAAGCCCTTCTTGAAAACATTTCATTCAATTGTGCAAATTGAAGGCAATTGCTTTCATGATTCACATAGAGAATAATTAGGTAAGCCTTTTTGCAATGTGTGGCAAATCACCACCCCCTGCTACAAATATAAGATGCTTGACATTAAATATCCAATTATCTAGTTAATTGTATTACACGTGATTAAGTTCTATATCAACAATCTTTCTATTGCAATCAACAAACTAAGAGGACTCATAGGTAGAGGAGATGCTATTAAAGGAAATAACCAAAGTCTTTACTTTTACCTTTTTCACATAATCTTTAATGACCAGTCAATATTACCTGCTATTTAGTCTTAGTTCCATCATGTGCACAAAAAGGTCAATGCATCGGTGACGTGCAAGCTGAGAAGCATAAATCCCAACTAACTCCTCATGTTGCTTTGAGAAAAGAAACATCACATACCTGAAAGTTGAATTTGCAAATAATAGACCATGAGCAGAAATTTGATTTTCCAGTACAAAAGCCTCTTTCCAATTCCAATAAAAGACACAAACATGAGTGAACTACACAGGCCTGAAAAACACAACTTGTAGACAGTGGTGGATATAGTAAATATTTTCCTGGGCTCAACGTATAAAAAGATATGCATAGACTTTCAAGTATTAAGACTTCAACACCTAAAGATTTAATAAAGTTGAGATCTAACCAATTCCTGTTCTGTGAAAAGAAGGGAAGGAACTGTCAGACTCAAGCATGTCATATAAATTAGCAACTTACTTTTATGTCACTAAAAGGAATTCAATAATTAAATTTATGCAAGATCAATTTATATGCTTGTCTGTGCATTTAAAACATTTTAATAAAAGAGGGCCAATTTACCCTCATTTCTTAAGTGCATCTGCACAAAAGAAAAAACATAGACATTACAGCCTTTACATCATAAGCAAAACAGGTTGTAACTAGAAAATACTTACATATGTAGAATAAGATCACCAACATTCATAATTTTCTCTCTAAAAGAATCCTTCATTTCCTCAGCAAGTAAATACCTAAGCACGAGCACTAAATGAGCACCAAAACGGATCATTTGAGGATCACCATGAGGCCTGACAGTAAGATCCGCATTGGTCAAGAAGTCAACTAAGAAGTCGTTAAATAAGAGACTTAAAGGAGGGAAAAGAAAGGAAAAGGAATATTCAGGAACACATTGTTCCCTCTGCAGACTCTATGCTGCAAAAAGAAATTAGCTTGACTAATCCAAATAAACTACCTGAACACATTTTGATCATCTTCTGAAGGTGCTATCCATGACCAGATCATGTCCAGCATGTGTGGTATGTTACCCAACATAAGATCCATCTGTAAAACAATGTGTGTTTAGAGAAAGACAGAAAAAAAAAGGTTATAACAAAATGTTTAAAACCAGAACTAATTACATTCTTATTGAATAAGTAATGGAAATAAGAGTAATTATGAATTTACAAATAAGATACAGGAAACTCAAAGGGTGATTTCTTTTTTTGTCCTTTCTACAACCCCCTTCCTGTGCATAATGTACAATGCATAAAGTTATTTGAATAGTATAATTCAAAGACCTGAATACAGCATTAATTTCATATATACTAAATATTCTGAAGTCCAACTACAAAATGAAATTCACGAGTATATGAAATTTTTTACTTCAATTTGCCGTTGCTGCTCCTTGCACCCTCGAGTTACAGCTTCATTAACCAATTCACTAAATCATAAAAGCAGTAATGTCAACATTAAAGCACACCAAAGATATTGCATACGATTGAAATTGAATAGCAAGTACCCTGAGTGGAGTTTCTGTAGAAGAGCAGAAAGGTTTCTTGGTTGCTGGTTTAGAACTTGGAGCGGCCAATTTTCTGGTCCACTGGAAGAGTGAGAAGCATTATCCATTTGTCCAGGACTTCCATCAATACCATCTCCATAGCTTTTAAGCTGCTCCAATCTCCCCGGCTGTGAACGAGCTAGCTCTAAATCCACCTGAACATCAAGCCAAGACTTTGCCATCGCCCAGCATGCTGACTGCTAACACAATGAGTATAAGATTCAAGCTACTCTCAGGATTGACCCTAATAAAACAAAAGGAAAGTAATCGAACAAAACTGACAAAGAGTTGAGCAAGATCACAATCAGATGCAACCAATTAAAGCATCATACTACAGAGATACGTGGCAAATCATGGAAATTCTCAATTCATTGACTACTGCTCTCGGGTGGTTCATAACTGATTAGAGAATAAGCCACATAAAAGCAAATCAAAAAGTTATGAAACAAGCCCAGAAAAGATCTTCCAACCAACTCTGTGCAAAGAATGATCCCAAAACATAAACAGCTGTAGGACCAAAATGAAAGGGGCATTTCCAGGATTTCACATCAACTGCTAAAATCATATATTTTTATAATACATACCTCCCAGTCTGTGCAAATTGGAAGCATGCGTTTAAGATCACTGCATTGTACTGCATATACAGCAACTTCATATTTTCCACCATTTTGCTCAGCAATTTTCTTCAAAACCAGGAGAAGACCAGAAAATAATCAACTCTGAGATTGAACTCTTTGTTGTAAAAAATGAAAGATCACATCACAAAATTGCAATATAGTATTCTATTCAGGCAAAGAATTCACAAATCTCTGCTAGAGTAAATGTTATGGTATAAACTAGAATAATGTTATGATAACAATTGATAGAATAGGAAATTAGAGAGTAGAAAAGAATAGAATAGAGAAATATAGATGAGAGAAGAGAATGCAGAAGAGAGAATGAGGGTTTGTATTAATCTCTGAATTCCTTTCTTCTTGTACAAATCTCTTCTTATACTAGAATCTTAATAACTAACTCCTGACAGCTCATTCCCTCCAAAAATACACCAGCTCACCCTTTACAGCTCATCACTCCACACCAACTACATGTTTATTTCAGTTTTATTCCAGCTCACTACTAGCTCAGTTCTTCCTCCTACGTCTAACATATGTAACAATATCCTCCCCATGAGCGTCTTCTTGACCCCAAGAAGGCAAATTCTGGAAACTGTTTAATCACAAAATTAAAATCCTCCCAAGTGGCTTTCTTCGGTGGCAAGTGCGTCCACTTAATCAACACTTGAAAAACCCTGGTGCCATCTCTAAGAATTCTTCTTGTCTTTAACACTGCCTCAAGAACAATAGAAACACTATCTTCATGAAAAGATGGTAAGTCTTGGAGTACTACCACCTGATACCCTATCTTTTTGACTCGTAGCTGTCGATCTAGTCATGATGCAGCAATTAATCTAATTCAACTAGATTGCTGCTGTATATCCAGGCTCTGATACCAATTGTTATGATAACAATTGATAGAATAGGAAATTAGAGAGTAGAAAAGAATAGAATAGAGAAATATAGATAAGAGAAGATAATGTAGAAGAGAGAATGAGTGTTTGGATTAATCTCTGAATTCCTTTCTTCTTGTACAGATCTCTTCTTATACTAGAATCTCAATAACTAACTCCTGACAGCTCATTCCCTCCAACAATACACCAGCTCACCCTTTACAGCTCATCACTCCACAGTCCACACAAACTACATGTTTATTTCAGTTTTATTCCAGCTCACTACTAGCTCAATTCTTCCTCCTACATCTAACATATGTAACAAATAACAAAATAGCTGTTTTCACAAAAAAAAAAAGTGCATTTAGGAAATTCTGGGAAAAGTTATTGGAGTAAAACATGTTATATCTGAATGTAAGGATACAGGAAAACCTTTTGATCTCCTCCAAACCTTACCTCTGCTGCACAATAGGAAGCCCATTTCCAAAGACGCCATTGGTGACCAATATCACTTTCCAATTCAATGGCCTGCAGGGTTCTATTTTTCCCATTCTTCACCAGGGCTTCAACAGAAGGAGCTAGGTCCAACCCCCCAAAAGGACATAAAGATGCAGCTCTCCAAGGCTGCCAACAAGGATATGCATATCAAGAATAGCTAAGATAAAAGAAATTTAAAAAAAAAAAAAAAGTGAAAGTTCCATGACCTTAAACCTTCAAAATTTTGAATACCTGTCCAGCAGACCGGCAAAGATCACATGCCTCGTCCAGTCTTCCTGCCCTTAATAGAGTCCAGACATCTTCCAGAAGACATTCATCTTGTTTCTAAGCAGATAAAATGCCCAAATTTAGTATGTTTTACATATTTTAGAGCATACTCACACATCGGGGAAGCAAAAGCCAAATAAATGTTACCAATAACACTTTAATTCATCTGCATTTCATTTTAAATTTCACAAAAAAATATTATGACAAAATTAGTATCTATACAGAAACTCAACCAATATTGTGCTAGCACTTAAAAGTTACATAGTTTAAACAGATTAGCATTTATGAAATAGTTAAATAAGCAAGAATACTTTGTCATCTGGTAGCTGATGAGCATGCTCACGAGTTGGAGCATCAAAATCCAAGTGCTGCACAGTATTTGTACCAGAGGAACCTTTCTTCAAAAGCCGCTGAGTGTGATGCCAAATTCCAGAGTTGGGAAGGTAGGTACCAACATGAGACCCCCGCACCTGAAATATTAATGAATACAAGTCAAAAATAACTGAACCATCACAAATTCAAGACGATGCTTTAATACAAATCCTGGATTGCTCAGCAAAGTGGATGTATTGCTTCAAGATCACATCCATCAATAACATCCAAAAGATATGAATGTTCAATTGGAGGAAAAAGGGAATCCAGGCTACCTTTAGCTCTCTTAATCATTTCACAGGATTTTAAAATTGCAGTTACTAAATAACCTCAATCCGCAAGTTCAAACAACAATCTACAGAACTTCTACAATGTTGTAAGTCAATATGGAGAAAAGCTAAGCTTGCTGGGGGACACAGAACTAGGAAATCTGCAAGCAAAGTATTCTGTCTTTCTTGTTTTTTTGGTAGGGTTATGAATTTAGTGAAGCATGCTGGACTATATGAAAGAACAACCCAATGTCAACAGAAAAATGATGGATTTCCAAGAGTATACACATGCATGCATCATACACCATGCATACATTTATATGAAATCAAGCACGCATACATTTATGTGAAATCAAACACATCTATATCAAGCAAGGTTAAGAATGTTTATCTGCAAAAGTGGACATAGTAAAATTGATCATTCTATATCCACAGTTGGGGAAAAAATATGGATAAAGCACTATACCAGACAAAAAAGAAAAACAGCTAGACATATATTTTCATATGAATACTCCAAAGATACTCCTTCGAGTATGTATTCATCAAAAAATGCCACCAAAACAGGGAAAAACAAGGAACTGAACTTCTTAGACGCAACACTCAAGAGACAATCATGAAAATAATCTAATAAGCAATGCAAATCCTTTCTTACAAATGCATGCTGCAAGCACTCTTACTTTTGGAATAGTAGAACAAGGTCTCAACTCAATCATTAAAGATTGATATAATCACTTGGAGTTGAAACCAAATCACCTACCTCACCTTAATGCTTACAAGTATTACTAATACTATAAAGGAACCAAGTTAAAATGTTAAAGTGTATTAGATGGTGCAGTCTGCAGTTAATAATAATTGGTATGCATCTCACTTAATCACATCAAGCAAGGGTACCTGGGCAAGCTTCCTATAGAATTCAACAAATTGACAGAGATAAAATTCTTTGGAAGAAATTCAGGTGGACAGGGTGTTTCCAATCATCCAATGCAACGAAACTATGCAAGACGGTAATACTCCCATGTGATGGATAACACTAACCAAACTAAAGAAATTTGAAAATTAATCACCTTGGATTCCAAATCGAGGGCTTTAGAGGCTAATTCTTCCAGCCACTGAACAATTCGGAGGCATAACTGTGCTGTGTGATCATTCACAACGAACTGGCAAGCCTCTAAATGTGACGTTGATGGTGTCTGAAATAAGAATAAATCGTTTGAATTATATAAAATGTTGAAGTGCATAACAATTTTAGAAAGGAAAAGATATCACATGGAGAACAAGAAGAAAATACCACAATAAGCTCTTCAGGGGGTTCCTCTGTCACTGTGAGAAGAAAGAAAAATCATCATATTAAACATATTCATAAACTTGTATAAGCAATACAAAATGCATGAAATGTCTTCTAAACTCAATGTCCAATAATACTAAATTCTCTTGCTCTTTGTGTGGGTGGGACTGCCACATAAACACGTCCAAGAATACGCATGAACATTTATGGCGGTTTTCACACAGCTCCTTGAGAGCATAATGCACCAGGAAATAAAGAAATGCTTGACCCACTCATTTTAGATAAACTGCAAGAAGTAAAAATGTTAAGAGGATCAAGATTATTGCCTTTTCCATATAGATACCAAAGAAGAGACCAGGTAGCTGCCTCATCAAGCAGAAGCTGAGCCTTCTGCCTCATCAATTTGTCCTCTACAACCCGATGCCGTATGTTGGGCCCATACCTAGGAAAAGAATGCACAGCATTTGCAGTCATAATCACCCAAGATATCGATATTAAATCATTTATCAATAAATTAACCAAGTGTTGTGCATGAAGAGTTCAGCTGCTACCAAAGAACATTCAGAAAGATCAATCAAAACTTAAACAACATGGCTTATAATATTCTATACAAATACAGTCACTCGACTCAAGCAGTTATCATATGAGAAGATCATAATTCTAAATGCAGAAACCTCATATCATTACAGGAAATCCAAGGAAGATAATACCACATCCAGATCAAATATACTGGATAGCACAATCATACTTCCTCATATCTACAAAACACACTCTCTTAGAGTATACTGCAACTAAAACAATTCAGGCATGTATTTAATGATAAAAACCTGTAAATAATTTCATAATGTGGACACACCTAATAGACTCTGAAACATTCCTGCAAGATTTCTCAAACCTTAATATCAAATCAGGAATAGGCATCAACCCTGCCAAAAACATTACCATGGAGATCATAAGTGAACAATCATTAAGCTTCCTCAATATTTGAGCAGGGTAAGAATTAAACGATCAACAATGGTAAATAATAATAATTAATGTGGACAGCAGCTTTCTAAATTATAAATTTTTCAAGAATATGGAATTACTTCCTATGAGTAGCAGAAAATTGGAATTAAGAAAAGAACTGAGTAAATATTTACTATAAGGCAGACCAGTTTTTATCCCTTCTCATGGTGCTATATTTCTGAAACTATTACAGGAGTTCACTTGGCTAATATCTGACAACATTTATACATCAACTTATTTCAATAAACTTTTAGCTTTCACCTGCAGCTATACTCCTTTCTGAAATCAATTTCTTCTGTCCCTTAAGACGAGAAAACTAATTATATAAATAGTTCGCTGAGGAAATCCATTTAGTTATCTTCAGCCTCAAGCACCAAATTATTTACATTATCTCCCTCAGTGGTAAATGGCTGCATATGGCAAATGGCTCTTAGTTTCCTGGCAGAATTGACATTAAACAGTAACATGAAAATTTTCAAACATACAAAATTTCTTCAGGGCATATGAAGGAAGTTGCACATTCTATAACATCACAACCATAATACATATCAAGAACTCAGGTTTAGCACTACTGTTATTATGAAGTTTTACCATTGTTTTTTCCCTTCTATCTGCATAAACAACAAAATGAATGCGAAAGAGAACCCATCTAGTCTCGGCATTATTTCCCACCCAAAAAACAGGGAAATAAGAAAGGGATAAAACGATAATGTCCTACAAAACTAAATCTGATAAAACAATAATATAATTCCATACCTTCAACATCATACAAGGTGCATGTATCAGCATGCTTTCCATAGTATACATCCAATTCCAGAAAGTTCTTGATTATCCAATTTGGAATTTAAATCATTTTTTTCCTAAATTAACATCTGAATTGAGAGATATATTGTTCTCTAGACCATTCTACAAGTGAATAATAAAAGAAAAGCTTCCTGGATGATCTCCATACCATGAACGAAGCAAATTGATCACTCTATTACCAGTTCTAATCCATCCATGTTTATTTTCAGTTTAAAATAAATTTTTCCCCAGAACAATACTATGAATTAGTTAAAAAAACCCATGCAGTTTCTTCATCAGTCTGACATTTTGCAAGTTTTAGAACTAAAGAGGGGATCCCACAATTTATTTCAAGCACCTTGGATAGAAGAATCAATAAGAGATGCAAATAGACCAAAAATCGTCTCTCCACTATCCACCAATGACTCATCCTCAATCTTGCAAGCTTTAAGTGATTCACTTCCAAGCCGTCTTATTGAATCAACACCAAGATCAACCTCCGAGATGCCATGACTATCAATGGAATATCTCCTCTTAAAAGCAGAATGTGTCCTTGCAGGTGTACCTTCAAAATGATCACTGTCAATACTATCAGCCTCTTGTTTGATATTCTCAAGAAAAAGGGCAGCATTTGTTGGGCTATGGATACTATGCCCCTCGTACAATAGCCTGGATTCCTTGAACTTTGACACTGGAGTGTCTTGATGGGGTGATAAGCTTGAAGCTGAGTGCCTTTTCCTGCACAAAATCCATGTGTTGGGTGCCAACATATGCAGAGGGAAACATTTCACAACAGATAGAAAGACTTACCAAAATAATGTTGAAAAAGAATAGCTAGAAATATTAACCAGCCACAACATAGTAACATACACAAAATGGAATATACAACAAGGAAAATTGCGAAATGAACAATTATTCTATTTCAGTGCTCTGAGGTTTCTACAAGTTAGTTCCTCTGTATTTACTAATTTATTTTCCCATTATTTATATAACTAACCTATAATTTAGGCCCTAAGCTACTTTTCAACTTAAATTCCAAAAAGGATCATCATCATTTGTTTCCTTTATCTTTCACATTTCATAGGTATTCACGAGATTTCAATTCAATTAACTGCTGACTGAAATTAAGAAGACAATTCAAACACTATTGACGACATCTGTTAATCATTTTTTTTTTCAAAACAGCACAGCTCAAACTAAGCTGTCCATAACTCAATGATAATAGCAAATCCTCCCAATCATTTAAAGAGTAAAGGCAACTTCGTTTCTCTCCCCCCAATTCACCACCAGCACAGAATCTTCTCTTCTTTTTTTTTTTGCACACAGAGAGATAACAGATACATATTGAAAAGCAAAATGAAGACAAATTATAGAGAACAGGAATTATACCCGTAACGACGAAACTGTTCTCTGGAGGTAAGATCTTCGGGATCAAAATAGCTGGGAGAAGCCTCCATTTCATCATCCATTTAGTGCCAACAAAAGATGCCACTTGTGCGCTCCAAATCACGGTCGAGAGGGAAAACCTTACAATTTCAGTAATCAGTAGAATGGAGATAAAACACCTTGCCCCAGATGCTTGAGCGCGGGAATGTGAAGAGAAAAGGGTTTTGAAGTCGCCAAAACCCTATAGACCAGTGAGTCAATCAGTCGCACAGAACTCAATTTTAGCCAGAAAGAAACGAGCCAAGCCAGCCAGCACGGGTTTATAATATATGAAACGCGTCGTTTTTGTTTCTCATAAATATTTAGAAATAAAAATTAAATAATTAATTTTCACAAAATATAAATTTGATAATAATTTATCCAATATTTAATAAACCATGCATTTAAAAAAAAAAAAAAAAAAAAAAAGCCTATGATAAATTATATTTTGTAATTTCCTACAAGCCCATTTTGCTTTCTGATTGATTAAATTTTATTCGAATTTTTTTTCGTTGATCTGGCCTTATATGTATCAAAACGGGCTCGTTTCGAGGCAGAGGGGTGCATCTTATCCCATTGCGCTAGTGTTCTGAAGAAAATCGCCATAAGAAAACAGTTGTATCCTTCTTCTTCCAACCAAATGGCTGGAGTAATCCGCTGCGCTTGCTTCCTTGCCCGTCCATCTTCCGTCACTTCTCCGCCGTCCGACCTCGTCGTCTCCGGCAATCTTCATCTTCCCGGTATGTACTTACTCGCCTCGCACTATTCCTTCCTTCCTTCCTTCACTCATTTCACCACGTATCTTCTTTGTTTTTGTTTTACATTCACCCTTGTCTACTTTACTTGACTTTTCGATTTCTGTTTCTTGATCAGTTTGTTCCTTCAAGCTTAAATCGCCGAATGCAGACGTAAATATTGACTAATTTTCCAGTTTCAGTAGCATTTGCTTATCATTTCTGAAAACTAAGGAAGGACTAGATAAGGAAATTGGTCAAAAATTGTACAATTTTTTTTTTAAGTTGTACAATTTTTTTTTAAGGTTTAAATTTTGTGACAATTTAATAGATGTGTTTGTTAGGCCATCTCTCGGTGATCAATTAGTTACTGATCATTGCCTGATATATACGATGCCTTAGATTGGAAATGGAAAAGCAGTAGACGTATTCAATATTCATACATGAATCTGAACTTAATTTTGATCGTGCTAAACCAGGGAAGTTGGATTGGCTTTCGTTTAAAGTAGAAAAGTTTGCATCATCATTTGGAGATGCCACTAGTGTGCCCTCTCTTTTTCGCCATAAGTTGAGGAGCGAAAGTGCACATCTGAGGCCTGCAGTGCAAGGAGAAGTCATTCAAGTATCTCCTATTTATGAGAAATTATTTGAGGAACTATCAGCTCATCAGGTATGATGGTGAGTCCTCTATTTTATTTCTTTTATATATTCACTAGTAGTTTAACACGTTTATTGTTGCTCCATAAGTACAGTGCTCAGGAATGTGACATTATTTTGTGGTATTTGGCACATAAGCACTTTAGTAGAGAATTTACTCAGTAAAGCCACCGTTCTGTTTTCCCTAGTTCAACTACCATAAGTTGCACAAGATGAAACAAAGAGTGTGTTTAGTCCGAACCTATTTATCATTGCTTCAAATGAAATTTATGAGTAGGAGAAGTAAACTTATACAATCAGCGCACCATCTCCCAATCACATAAGCAGGGAAACATAATAAAATCCATAAATTGTGAGATACTTGGAATTCTGGACGATTATTCTTTCTATATGTTTCCTTTGTATTCTGGATTTCTTTCCATTAAGATGTTTTAGGTTTCCAAAGCATTAACTACTGTTACAACAAGAATTAAGTCGTTATTACCCATTGAGATGACATTTCACCTTCTGGCTGAACAATATACCTTTCTCTTTGCAGGGTAATTTGAAATTGAGATCCTCAGGAATGGCATTTTTTGTTACTAATGCCTTGATGTGGACGGCACCTTTTGGAGCTTTAGCTGAAACATGCGAGAGTGACAACTCCTTTTTCAACATGCCTTTACTACTATTTGTGGCTCTCATAGGGGCCACCGTTGGAGGTATGGTCTCTTTGATGTGAGGGGAAGGTCTATATCATTCAATTTCAAGAAATGAGGGTTTGCACCATTTAATATATATAGAAGAACAGTATGAGAGGGAGCCTCTCATGTCTTCTGGTGCTTCCTCTTTTGTATTTGATGATTTTCTTCTTACACTCACTTTGAAAATGTTCGCTTAAGTCTGCGTAATGAACATGTAAAACTCATTCCTGTACAATAGGATTGCTTGCACGACAAAGGAGAGGGGAACTGAAACGACTGAATGAACAATTGCGCCAAATCAATGCAGCTCTAAGAAGGCAAGCAAAAATTGAGTCCTATGCCCCCAGTTTGAGTTATGCTCCTGTTGGTAGTAGAATTGCGGAGAATGAAGTGATTGTGGATCCAAGAAAGCAGGAATTGATTTCTCGTTTGAAAACTGGAAAGAACTTTTTGAGGAATCAAGATCCAGAGAAGGCATTTGTGGAGTTTAAGACAGCTCTTGAGCTTGCTCAAAGTCTGAAGGATCCAATAGAGGAGAAGAAGGCTGCAAGAGGTTTAGGTGGGTCTCACTGGAGTTTTTTTCTTACTATTTTAACTTATAGTTTTTCTCGTCTTCATTTCTTTTTGAGCATGCAAACAAACTTTTGTCTTGACGCCCTTGCTCATTTTTATCTGCGGCCAAACTTCTCAGTTTACGTTTCCTGGCCTGTATTTCTGCAGAAACGCTCTTTCATTTCAAGCTCTCAGCTAATCTAAATATGCTTTTTTCAGGGGCCTCACTGCAAAGGCAGGGCAAGTATCGTGAAGCCATTAAATATCACTCCATGGTTCTTGCCATTTCTGAACGGGAAGGAGAGAGCTCTGGAAACACAGAGGCTTACGGGGCAATAGCAGATTGTTATACTGAGCTTGGAGATCTTGAGCGAGCTGGCAAGTTCTATGACAAGTACATTGCAAGGTTGGAAACAGACTGATCTGTCTTATCATTTTATCTTTATTAGCAAGGTTTACCGTTACAGAGCCCTGTATGGTTTGCAATCTGCAGATGAGTTAGGTCTTCATCTCTTTTTTTTCCGTTTCATTGGAACTTTGCAACCATTATATTATTTTTGTTTTCATCGGGTTACTGTTTCTCAATCTTCTATACACGTTAATTCCAGAAATGTGATTGCTTGGGCAACTGTGAATGTGCATTCGCATAACCTGAATGAGAAGACTTCAAAATTAATTATAGAATAAATGGAGAACTTGAGTTCAGAACTTAAATTGAGTAAGCGGGGGGAAATGGACCCCACAGGACATTGCCGACTTGCAAGACAGTTGCAACCCCCCGCAATCCCGCCCCACCCCCCCCCCCCCCCCCCCCCCAACCCAACCCCGTGTTATGCTCTATACATATCATACGACGTAAAAAGAAGGCATGCAAGCAAATGAACTGAAGATTCCATGCTCAACCACCACATAATGTGAAACTCTCTTAATAAAATGCGGATACAACAGAGAAATGTCAACACAGTCAAAGCTATTAAAGCAAACTAGTGTCCATACTAGACATCTCATTCCCTCGCCACAATCACTCAACCCTATTTGGAAGATGACTCATCCCCACATGATAGAAGACAAAGAAAAACATACACACTGTATACATCCATACAAATGGCACGCATATGATATAAATATGCAGATAACAACCCCACTGCTGGATGAAGCAAAAACAGAAGACTTTTCTAATTGTCTAAGACCTGAATAACACCTGCAAAAAGCAGGAAATAAAGGCATGCCGATAACTCATATCTTCACTGGTAGTACATGAGTTGCTGTGCAGCAGCCAGGTTCTGAAACCCCCCATCGTAAATTGCCTGGCTTGCTCCAGCGGCACCCATTCCCATTGCTGCCTGTTTAAGAGGATGCTGCCCCTGAGGATGCATCAAGGCATGGACACCACCCATCTTGCCCATTGCAAGCTGCCGCTCATATGTCAAGAGGTCAGCAGCTGAGAGGCCGGGCAAAGGTGCAGCTGCAGGCGGAGGGAGTGGGTTAGAAGTTGTCCCTGACGGAGTAGGCTTGCTACCCCAAGAGCACTACAAGCACAAGAAAAACATTTGATAATAAGTTCCCAGCGAAAATGGAAAAAGGGCTCCTACAAGTTCTCTGCCACATGAAAATACATCTCCTGTTCCAGCACATCAATATTATACAGAGAAGCATACAGGTTAAAATGACAACTGACATACCTTTATTAGTTTGCCACAAAGAATTGACTGTGTGTTTCCCATCTGAATAGCCAGAGCTGCCTCAGCATGAGTACTGTATCTCACAAAACCAAATCCTTTATCCCTCTGGACTCTGACCTCCTCAATAACTCCAGCACCAAGAGAATGGAAGTGGCGGTGGAGATCAAGCTGGGTAACCTGCAAAATTGAACATATACTTCTACCAATCATAAGCCAGATCTTCTACAAAGGTTGCTTTTTGTAAGATATCACAAAGTTTGCTGGCGTCTGGATATTACATGAAGCAACAACATCATTTTCCTTCCAAGAAACACATCACAAATAATCACACATACAAACCCACACTCTGCACGAGTATCAAGCCTTTATTGGTAGAAAAATTCCTTACATCTGGAGAAAGATTTCCCACGTAAACAGTTGTATACTGAGGATTGTTTTCAAGAGCCTCATTATTAGCAGTCTCTTTACTCTCTTCTGCACAATCAAGGAAAAAAAAATATATAGTTAGTTAAACTTCCATAATCGTTTGCCTCTATGGCAGAAGAAACATATATATATCAAGCTCTACATAAACAATAGGGCAAGATAAAAGGAAAACAAATTATTGTCACTGGTAGGTAAACTATTAGTCATTGATGCATTTTACTTTCTAGAAGATAATAGAAATCCCCATGTTCAAAAGCATCATAGTGATGATCACAGCACATCTCAAAAGATAAATCCTAGAATCCTAAGAGCATACACCATTTATTCTCATCATCAGATCCAGCACAACTAACCTGATATACCATTTGTTAGTTCCACCACACTTTTGGCATCGGAGCTTTGTTTGTCATCATTGGCACCAGCACCTTTAGTAGCCCAGTTACATCGTATCTGCCTACTGCCAAGCCACTTCCCTAACAGTGAGACAGACAAGCATGCATTATTGTCATGTATGGGCGTAAGTAAACTGTTACCCTTCACCAAATGTGGAGAAAGAGTTGAGAGTCTTGAGACTGAGTTAAAACTAATATATGGATATCTCAATATAGCTAGTACTGCAACTTTAATTTCTTTATTACCATTACCGATTCTATAGATATATTCATACATGACTTGCATGTAATTGATAGCAAGTAAATAACAAGGCAAAGTGAAGATAATATTTACCCCTTGCCAATTTGAAAAAGTACTAATTTAACAAAGTGGCAGAAAAAGAATTCCTTTACTAGACTTCCTGGATAATTGTTATGGCACATGAATATTGAACCTAGAGTAGTAATCTCGAAACTATTAAACAAATTTCAGTAGCCCCTAACCTCCATACCTGTTAAGTCATTTATTGCGCTTTGGGCTTCCTGAACAAAAAATGCACATGTGAGGATCATGATAAGGCCCAATTAATATAGAGAAGGAATGCTCCCGATGACAACACTACCTGTTGATTTCGGAAAGAAACAAACCCAAAGCCTCTTGAGCGCCCAGTCTTTTGATCCCACATAACCCTTGCATCTCTGGAAACAGCAAAAAGGTCATGGATGGTCCTCCACTTTGAAGACCAATCAGAATCATATCATTTTTTTTTTCAGAATTTCCTAAATTGAAAATGCTAAATTAGGCCATCAAGCATACAAATATAGAAGTGATGGAAAAGACTTACGAACAACTGCTATAAACTGAAAAGCAGGCAAAAAGTGTTGCATCAGTAACCTCAGGACTAAGATCTCCAACAAAAATATTGTAATGACCTGCACGTCATAATGAAGTTTGAGCTAATAAACAACCCAAATTCTATATAGATAGCTAAGTATGAAAATTCAAAATCAACCAAGAACCAACCTGACGTATCTTCCCGCTGACCACTAGCATATGCCCAATTGACTTTGATGGGCTGCCCAAATCTGCAAGTCTCAAAACAACAAGTAAGGCTAAAATGGACATGTGGTTAAAGGAGCAAACGAACAGAAAATTGAAAGGTAGCCACATACAGATGCCTTCCATTAAGAGATAAAATAGCAAGAGCAGCTGATCTACGATCGAAGTAGTGGATAAATCCATAGGATGACTGCATAAGCAGATACAGTGTAGATGTCAAAAACATTGGAAAGAGCGGGCATAAATTTAGAGAAAATATCCAATTAAATCTTTCATACCAATACAAAACAATGAAGCCCACACAATAGAGTAATAAAAGGTCAACACTATTTAGGCAACAGAAGCAGTACCTTTTCCTTTCTAATAAGCTTACAGCTTTCAACAGGTCCAGTACTTGCAAAAACTTCTTGAAGAAGTGGTTCAGTTACCTGAGTATGGATATTTCCCACATAGCTGCATTTTTTTCAAAAATAAAAAAAAACTAGAAGTTTTAAAAAAAGAAAAAAAAAAGAAAGAAAATAAACGAAATTATAAGTGACATTTGTCAATTATCCAAAACAATTGAAAATACACAAGCAGCTATCACATTTTTATGTAGTTTGAATTATTGTTCAAAAACATGGACAGATATTTAGTATTAACTACTAACACTAGACAATAGCAACCTTTACAAACAACCAAGTCACTGAAGAAAAGCCCACCACTTCATACATGAGAAAAGTACAAGTGAAATGGGACGTGGTATAAGCATGTGGACGAGATGGTAAGATCACAAGGAAAGAAAAAAGAAACAAATTTTTAAGAAAATAAAAAGGGAAAAGGAAAATTTTCGGGCAAACACTCACACACTGCGGCAAGTGCTTGGATCAAAACCAGGAGGCAGATTTCCACTGGGAATTGGCTCAATCTGCAAAACGAAAATGTAAAACAAAAAGGACCATAAAAGAAGAAAATGAATTAAAGAAAGAAAAATTCCCTCCTTAATCTACCCAAATCTAATTTTTAACCCAGAACAAAAGTTCATGAGGTATTAATGACTACATTGCTAACTTACATAAAAAAAATCCCACAAATCTACAAAGAAGTATGCATGTTAACCAAGCATAGAAAGGATAAGAGAACATGGTTCTCATACTAAATTATGGCCTGGATGACTCAAAAACCGATAGAAGATGTGCAAATAAATGAATACAAAGTCTATATTTAAGTCATTGTTGATTATACTCCACTTTCTTTTAACTTCCTAACTGTTCAATCCATTGGTCATAACAGCACAAAACATACAAAGAAATCACCCATTGGTTTCTCTGATGGAACTCAATGCTTCAGATATTTAATCCAACATAATTAAACACATCTTCTTGTGCTTTTATTAAATAACTTCCAGAAGACAAAGATAAGAACCCCACTTTTTTAATCGTTCACAGAAGGGAACGTTAAATGAAAATATCCAACAAAACATGGCTTATTTTGGTTTCAACGTGTTTTGGTGACTGAGAAATTATACACTGTCAATGTAATCAGACAGCATAAACAGATTTTCACATGTTGTGCTGGTAAGCACCAAGGACGGATAAGAACTTTCAATTTTCTTGAGAGAATATGAAAAAATTGCCATATTCAAACAGTTCGTGCAACTCAAAAAATGTTGAGGTATTCAAGACTGAACATGACCCAACGAGATATTGGAGTCCCCACCAACTATTATTTCATTTGGACATAGACTGCACTTGCTTGCAAGTCTTTGAACAAGCATGCAAAGACAGGAAACCACAAAAATACCAAAATAAATTATGAACTAAAATTCAGTGGGGATCAAGAAGCAAATTAGAGACTACTAGAGTAGGAATTAAAGTAATCTAGCGGGAAAAAAACTCTCAAACAACAAAGTCCGCATCATTGCTGCATCTGTAGGAATATAAAAGAAATGAACAAAAGTAAAACCAGTTTAGCCACTTGTTAATGGCAACATATGGCAAAGCCCAACTACACATAGCATATCCTGGCAAAGTTAACTTCCCATTCATTTGAAAATATCCCCATAGAGAAAGAGGGGGGTTGGATTGAGGGTGATTAGAAGAAACAACTAATAACTATACCAAATTCAAAACCCTAACATTAGCATGAAAACACCAAAAACATACCTAAACAGAGGAATTAAAAAATCGCAAATGCTCCAGAATCACAAACAATAAAATCTCTCAGCTATCAAACCTAACCCTAGCTCGAGCAACACAATCAAACACATAAAGAAACCAAAACCTCGAAAACAATCAAAACCAAGAACGTAAAATTCGAAAGCGGAAACGCAATCCCGTAGATGAGTCGGAAGCAGAGAAATTGAGGAATATAAAAGAGAGTGAAATAACCTGAGGAGGAGCGAGAAGGCCAGGGTGGTAGAGAGACTGTTGTTGAAGAAGAGCTTGTTGCATCAGAGCTTGTTGCTGCTGTTTAAGCCTCTGGTGCTGCATTTCTTTGTGTTATATAATGGAAAAAGGATGTGCTTGTTTCCGGAGAAAAATCGGTGCCTTCCTTTCTCTTCTAATTTCTTTTTTAGGGTTCGAAGCAAATGGGGCCTCAAAGGGAGAAAAAAGCGAAAATGAAAGAACGAGACAGAGGGAAACACGCCTCTCTGAGGAAGTGCTAGAGAGAGAGAGAAATGAGCGGCTCAAAGTAAACTATTTATACCTGGATTTTATTTCTTCTACGAGAGTATGATAACCTCACTGAGCTTCTGTGAAAGCTTAATGAAGCCTCTAATAAAAAGCAGTCACGTGTAAAATTTATTT
>CAOGCB011129281.1:0-11426 GCA_948266635.1 Cnidoscolus chayamansa | reverse complement strand
TAAGATAAGAAACATAGGCAGTCCATAAGAATCTATATGAGGAAAGCATGGGAAACAAGTTAAAATGTAAGGTTAATGAATTTTATATCATAGAATTTGTTAACCACACTTATTGATACTTTTAAATGAAAAATTCCTATGGATGGTTGATGTGAGAAATTATAATATGAAATAAGTACTCAGAGCGAAAGCATTTTCGCAGACCGAGGTAGGGTTGATAAATGGAAGGTGAAAATAGGTAAGTTACGAATCATTATGTGGCCGTGTGCACAATGATGGTTTGTGAAATGTGTGACTGCATGATTATTTAAATTGCTATTGTTTGAGACCTGGTGAGCAATTGATTCGTAGTTTGGGGGCCACCAGATGTATTTGCCATATAAGTGTATATTTTCATGCTGGAACATGTGAAATGAGATGTTGAGATTTTATGTGCCTTGTTGTGATTAAGGATTATGATTGAGATTTGATTAGTGAATTATATGTGATTGACGTGCTTTCATAGAAATGTGGATAATGTACATATTGAGAACATTCATTAATCATGATGAGCATGACAGTAAGGTAAGGCATATGGACATGAATTGCTAAGACATGATATATGACAATGCATACGATGATGTGAGATACATATAGCATATCATACTATCATACATGACATGGTGTGTTGGAGATGGAGATGACTCGTGAGACTCGAGTAAAATACTGCACGACATATCTATTTCTTGTGAGACTCGGGAATTGCACAGTATATATGGATCCATGAGACTTGGTTTGCGTGTAGGTATATTATGGGTAAAGCACAGTGCATATATTCTTGTGAGACTTGAGTATTGTACATATATGTGGATCCATGAGACTCTGTTTGTGTGCTAGTTTCGTGAGACTTAGAACGGATATCCATGAGACTCGGATACTCCTTATTGATTATAACCCAGAGATTGTGCACAATCAGATTATGAAATATGGCCATGGGATGATAGGAGGATGGTGGGTGCATATCATGAAAGCATCCACATTATACATTGAACATCATATTCACCATTGATTTATGCTATTCATTGAGGATGATAAAAGAATGTGATTATATTGATGGTATTTGATGATATTTGATATGTGATAATTGTTTGTCGATGCGCATGATTTAAATTGCTGCTATGCATGCTATGTGTGTATTATACGTAACTTACTGGGTAATTATACTCATTGTTTATCCCTGATGAATGCAGGTGAGAGCAGTAAACAAAAGCAGAGCGATCAGTAGACTTGTCGAGTTTTTCAGAGGTAGTTAAGCTATGCTTGTGATGTATATCCTGAAGCTATTAATCTATTGTATTTTGTGTATTTTCTATTTGTAAATATCACAGTAGAGTAAATGGCAATAACTGTATAAATTAAATGTACAGGTTGTGTGAATTGAAAAAGGCAACTCTGATAAACATATAAATTTATGTGTATAAATTTTATGAAAACTCTATATGTCTTTTAGGGAATATATTTTCTTATGATGTATATTAGGATTTGAAAGTGCGGAATATGACAGGTAGATTTTTGTGAAATGAAGTTTAAAAAAGAAAAATTTATGGAGCAACGATCTGATATAATCCCTTACAGGTTCATTAGTGATTTGCGAAGTTGTAGTGGAAGTTATTAGTCAGTCCGTGGGAGGTATGTCCAGGTGAGGGCGTGACAGCTATAAATTCCAGTGTTTGAATTTTCTCTTCCCTAATCCTTTATGATTGAATGCTTATTAATGTGTTTTTAATTTATTACATGATACATATTGGTGTCTAGCTGATTGCCTTTGAGATTCCATTGAAGTAGATGTTAAAATTAGCAAACCTGAGTACTTAGTTAATTCCAGCGTGAACAGTAGCGTGAACAGTAATCTATTCACTGACAAAATTAGCTAACTAATTTTATAATCTGCAATCTTGAAATAATCAAAGTTATTTATATTGATTTTATTAGAAAGCTTCTTAGAAGTACTCAGCCACAATTTTCATAGAAGATTAGAGTAAAAACATGAAAAATTAAGAAAAATAAAAAAGTGACCAATTCACCCTCTTGTGGTCACAAACACTTGGGACAATATTATCAATAATTTATTCCTCATCAGATATGTTTACATTAGAAAGACAATTAGGATCATGTAACATATTTATGTAAATATGATAGTGGGATAATACCATCATGCATACTTTCATTTGCTTTTCTTTTACAAATTCTCTTTAAGTTGAATAGTGATTCCATTATTTTCCTCGTGTCTTCGAAATGATGAGAGTTACAACTTTTTAATTATTATTGTTGTTAGCATATTAAATGCTTTTGGTCTGTACAAGTAATATGAAATTCTTCTACTTGCTCTTGTAAATCTTGTAATTGATTAAGAAAAAATTGCCAATCAATCATCATGGTGTTTTGAACATGTAATGTGACATCCTAAAATACCCTAGGATATTCATATAGTGAATTACAAGTGTTTTTAGGCAAAGTTAAGTTGTATTGCATCAGTAGGTGCTAACTTAAGTTGAGTTTTTATTTATTTTTCTATGAGTTTTGCATTATATTTATCACTAATAACATTGTTTAATAGTTTCATCTATATTTTTCAAATAATATATATCAATTTATCAAAAGTTGCAAAATATAGTTA
Source organism: Cnidoscolus chayamansa (assembly GCA_948266635.1). NCBI lineage: Eukaryota > Viridiplantae > Streptophyta > Magnoliopsida > Malpighiales > Euphorbiaceae > Cnidoscolus > Cnidoscolus chayamansa. Next base: position 8,770 of record CAOGCB011129281.1, on the reverse strand, counting down.
CGTGATAAACCCAACAAGGCAAAATGGTCAAAATGCCAATTATGCATCCATGCAGAAGTAATTGAAATTTCCTAAAAATGACTTGAACATCTATAAAAAAAGACTTGAAATAATAAGGATTAAAGTTTACCAGGTCAATTTACAAAAAGAGAAAAGAAAGATGCAATTTACAATTTTAGATTTTAAAGTAGGTTAAAGTAGAATTTTGGGAAGTTAAAAACTTGATCAAAACAATCCAAGATGCTAACATCTTTATCCTAGCTCTTCATATGTCTTAAGAGAGAGTTAAATAGGCAGAAAATGAAAAGGAAGGAGCTCATTTTCTTCCATCTCCTTGCTTAGCTGAAATTAGCACCATCCTTCCACTATGAAAACTCTTTCATGCTTCCTTCATTTCTCCACCCAAAAAATCACTAAAATCCATTAAAAATATGTAGTAAACTTCATCCTAAGCTCCTAAAAAGGTTAAAAATTTGAAACAGAAGAAGAAACAGCGAAGAGAAGTTAAGGTTTCAAGGTGGGTTTTGGAGTTTAATGGAAAGTATGGAAGATTAAGCTAGGAAACCATGTCGTTTCTTGTTTTCATGCTTTCTATTGTTTTGTTTGAACTATTTTTTTTATGTATTTTTCTATTGTTTGCTTAGAACATAATCAAATAGTTGCTGCCACACCATCGAAAAAAGTAAAAGAAAGGCAAGAAAGCAAAAGGAAAGCCTTTTTAGAAGAAAGGTTTAGTGTTTTACATGTTTTGAATTTTTCATCAATTTTAATTGTTTATGTCAAACTAGGGTTTATGTTTAAGTTGCTTGAATTTCAGAATAAGTGTGTAGAAATTATATTCTTGATGCTTGAAGATGATTAAAAGCGTTAAAATGATGAAAACACAATTTGGTATAAGTTTATACACATATGCCGAAATAGGTAAGTTTGCAAAATGTTGAATTTGGTTTATAATTGTTGTAAATTTGATATTTGTATGCTGGATTAAGTTTAAGAACATTGAATCATATTTAAAATAGGTTGTTTGTGAAACTTAATGCCTGCCTTAAACGGGTTAAAATAAGTACAAAATGTGTGAATTGTTTGGGTTGTGTAAATGTTGGTGTTTTTTAAAATTTTGGGATTTTGCATGACTTTGGTAATTTGATTTGGAAACTTATATGGTTGCAGCCCAATTTGTGATTGTATACTAATATTAATATTTAAATGAATAATATGTTGTTTGGAGTGTGAAAATATCATAGAACCATGTAGAAATGGGAATGGGAATGGAAATGAAAGTATTGACGAAATTATACACGTGCTAGCTTAAAGTACTTAAAGCACCATAATTTGACATACTTGATTGGGTTACAACATGTTTGAAATGTTAAATTATGCATTAAAACTATGAATTATGCTTAAGCTTGCTACTTGGCCGAAATTATACACTTGTTAAAGTGACACAAAATTCATAAAACACTCACTTACTTGATAACAATATGCAAATATTTGTAATTGTTATGTGGCCCTTATATTTTTGAGTGGGAAACGAGGTCAGTATAAAAGTATAACATGCCATATATAGTTTAGCAGTATTGCCCACATGTTACATGGATTTAGGGGCTACAATGAGGTGCCCCACGTAAACTAGCTTGTATGCCCTCCAACTATATGTTTTGGCTTCAACCTTACCATTTTTCCTTGTCTAAAAGTCGATCCCCCTAAAATATTTAGGGGCCAAAAGGTTATAAAATAAATTATGTGGTCATGATTATATTGCATACATGATTGAATTGACATGTATAAGAATGAATTGACATGTTATGTTATGAAAAGGATACATGTGATATGTTAAGGCAAGCAACAACACAATGTGACTTGATAATGTTTTAATTTGCATGAATTAATACATTATGACTTATGTTGACTTGCAAAAAATGTGTTATAAAATATTTGATTGACCTTGCTTATCATGCGAGATATGAGTTGTTATTATTATATATGTTTCATGTACACCTACTGAGTAAAAGCTCCGCATGTTAGTTTTTGCCGCACATAAGTTATAGATAATTGGAGTAGAGTCGAAGTCCAGAAGATTTGCTACAAGTTAGAAAGCATCATAGTTAATCTTTCCCATTCCTATAAATATTTGTATCCCCTTTTGTATTTTGGCATGTAAATAGTGACAAAGTGGTATATGTGCACAAAGTTGTAAATATAATGAAAAATAATATTGTGATTTGTTGATTTGATTAACAAAATGACTCAATAGTCAAGGGATATACCTAAGATATCACTTGGAGAGGATATAATAAGATAGTACCTCGGATACTCAAAGAATATCACTCGGTACAGGGTTATAGTTTGGTATTGAAAGATACAGTTAAGGCATCACTCGGCTAAGTAGGGAAATGGTTCACAAACTATAGAAGAGTGAAGGATATCTCTTGGTTTCCAACTATAGTACCTAGAGTAACCGAACAGTAACACAAAAGGTAAAGAAATAATGCACGAGGAAGTATGAGAAAATGTCTTAGAGTATAGAAAGGGTGTATCTAATTTGTCTCTAATTCAAAATTCATCAATGTAGGACCTGACTCAAGGAACTAAAGGTAGAAATAGTTGGACTAAATTATGAAGACATAATTGTCCAAGTGAGTAAATGCTAAATGCTTTAAATTTTATGACATAGAATTATTTTTATGGCATATGTATGCATCATAATGTTAGGTTGCTTGCATTAGCTCCATGAGATATGTTGGATTGCATATGAATATGTGATATGCATGACTCAATGACTTATGGATAAGCTATAGATTTTAATGAATGATGATTGATGGCATGACATGAAAAGGTATGAGTAACCAAGATGGCCGAAAGGAGCTACTTGGCACTAGTATATGGTAAGACCAAAATGATTTAAAGGAGATTTTTGGCACTATACTCAATGGTAAATGAAGGTCCAAAGGTATGCTTTGGCTACTTGATCATAGCCAGAGGGTATTGCTTCGGCTGGCAATTTAACGTTAATAAATTCATGAGAAGTTGCCTCAGTAACTCGGTAAGGAAGTCTATGGGGACAAAATCACCTTATGTGAAAGTTATGTGAAATTTTTGTATATGTTGCATTTCCACTAGCATGAAATAGATGTTTTAAGTATGAATGGTTTTTCTATGTCTACTCACGAAGCTATTTAAAAATAGCTCACACCACTTTTACGTCCTCTTCCCATCCCTCTCCCTTTTACCTATTTTTCACAAGTGTGCCTTGAATGGCTTGGAAAGATGGACTGGATAGAGAATTATGTAATAGATGCTTATTCTCTTAAGTATTATTAGGTATAAGAATTGTATGGTCACTATGTGATGAAGAATTTATATTCTTTCATATAATGTCTTATACCATGATAGTTATGTGTTGCATGCTTATGAATGATTGTTAAAAATGTACATGGACATGTATGCAGGCAGGAATGAGTGTGAATGATAATGTATGAAAGTATGATGAATTGTAATGTATGAAATGAATACAAATGCGAAAAATTATAACATGAAGATGAAAAATGATGACACGTACACTTTTCAGAATTTCAGTCATCTTCGGTTGGTCGGGATTCTAATACCAGTAGTAGTCAGGTAAGGCCAAGCTATTAAAAAAGAATAATTGATTATCTCATTTTCGACTATCACATTTTTATTATAACATGCATTTTTACAAATAGAATAACATTGTTATGGCATTCGGTGATTAGAAGAGCTTGCTTAATCCATTTCATTCTTCCTTATAAAACTTTTAGGCTTCTCTTTTAGTCTGAGACAAGATATGTCTGGAGTAAGAGGAATACCCTTTACATCAGGACCATAATCCAAGTGACCTAGAGGGTGAATGAAAAATCATAGTAATTTATTGACTTATCTAAACTATAATATTTTAAGACATATTGCTTATAATATAACACACAAGAAAGACAAGCCACACTTGTATGGTAGCATGGGATTCAAATTTCTTGAAATTTTCTATATGTGTATGAGCCTCTAGCAATTCACTACTTGTTTATTTCCAGTAAGATCATGTATAACTCTAAATACCATTCAATCATGATTGAATACCACAATGATATGTGAATGTACCTTGTTAGCATTGTCTTGTATAAATTTGTGCACATGACAGATGACTCTTACTAGTAAATTTAATAGCCTCAATAAAAGGAAACATCATACCAATCTCAACTTCTTTAGATAGATCCCAAATGAAATTACATTGAAGCTTATAAAGCATTACCAACTAGCAAGCTAAAATGAAGAAATCAGTGGAGGTACAAGTAAAAGTTAGAGGTTTTTATATTGTGTATCGTAAAATGTGTCAAAATAGCTCCATACCTGCTATTTTCATCATCATCATTATAAAAATTCTTTATCCTCCTCGAAACTAAAAGTTAAATATTCACCATGTACAAATTTCTCCTCCTGCTCATCAACATCATCAAATAATTCATTTATTGTGAAAATTTTACCAATATTGTTACTAGTATCAACTTCATTAATTAACAATTAATTAACTAGAATTTAAAATTCTTGCCTAGTTAATTTCTTCATTATTTTATTATGATAATCAAAGTACTTCCACATACAATTTTATTACATCCGTACAACCAATTATATTAGTGTGTGCTAACATGGCACCAACATTATTGTCATTCAACAATAGAAATCCAACATAGACTATTGCTCCCTTATTGATTTTGGGCTCTCTAAATAAAATTATAGATATGCATACCTTCTACTTATCTAATTGCTTTCAATATTTTAAGCAATTAGTGAAATTCATATTAACATCATTATATTCAATTATTACGCTCCTTTTGGATGCCTTAAGTAGGAATTTGAGATATTTACACATAGTCATAGGCCAATATGTTAGGTTGGCTTGGTCTGTAGTGTGTCTAAATTGAGTGTCGTGCATGCCTAAACTGTGTTGAAATCTGGCCTCATGACACATAAGGGTTAGAAACTTTAGCAAGGTTCCTTTAGGTACTTGTATTTATGTTACCTTAAGGGGAACCTTCCTAATTGAACATGTACTAATCATATGATTTCTTTTATTGCAATAATGACAAGTGGTGTTTGATAAAGAGAATGAAGATGCTCTTACAAAATGATTCTTATACTTTCATTAATGCATGAAACCATTAGGGCCAATTCCAAAATTTTCACTTTAATGCCTTTAAGACTCAAGAATAATATCAAGAGTTTCATTTCCCTTTGTAAATTTTGCAAGATAATTTATCAAGGATTAAACTCTTCCTTCAAGAGATTTTTTTTCTCAATGATCTTTTCATAAGTTTCCTTAGACTTCTTCAAATCTTCATTGATTTAACAAAACCATTGGTCCTTTATGAAATTCATTTTCTCTATGAAGATTACTTAATGAAATATTTTGGAATCTGAAAGAAGTATTCTTAAGTTTCATAGCCATGCATTTATTTTTATGGTTTCAATATTCATGACAAATATAAGCAAATGCAAGTTCCAATTCTTCTATATTATAAGGCTCAAGAGAGCTTGCCTCATCATCATTTTCTTCATCAAGAGCCATCATACAAAGTTTGCAACTTCATCATTATCATCACTTAAGGTTTCTTCATTGTCACTCTAGGCCGTAACTTTCTTGCTCTTGTTACTTCAGGTTTGTCACTTTTGGATTTCTTTCTTTTGAGTTTTGGATAATTTAATTTGATGTGCTTGGCTTGTTGCATTCAAAGCAAATAATTTCTCGTGTAGATTTGGTGGAGTTGGGGAAATACTTTTTGATGAACTTTTTTTTTTATACTTTCTTCCACCTTTCTTGAAGCTTTTCTGAACTTTCTTACTAGTATTTCCCAGTCTTCGTTATCATGAATTAACATGCTTAAAGTTTCCTTTGAGTCAACTTGAGAGCAATTGACTTCTTTTCTTCTACTTTTTCGAATTTGAGTACTATGCCCTTCACAAAATTTTCTTTCTCCTTTTCAATGACATCCTTCTTGAACATCATTCATGATCTATCAGAAAGCCATTGATCTTATCATGCTTGTAACTAGGGAAATACTTTGTTTCAAATATAGCTATAGTCTTAGCTTCCTATGACATCATCAGTGATCTAAAAAAGATTTTCTTCACAAGCTCAAATTCATCCAATTTCTTACCAAGAGCTTTCAACACATTAACAAGATCTATGAATCTTATGCTCATTTTAGCAATTGTTTCTCTAGGCTTCATTTAGATAGCTTATAATAATAAATAAGAAGATTTGCCTTGATTTCTTGACTTGGTTTGTACCCTTATATGTGACTTTAGGTTTGTCCCATATCTCCTTTGCCATTTGATATCTTGAAATATCATTATATTCATTATTTCCAATAAAGCATGCAAAATATTAATGGCTTTAGCAATAGTAATATTTTCTTTCAATCATTATAATTATATTCCACTTCGGTATTAAAAGGTTTTACACCTTCTTAACCATCTTTGATAAGATCAAAAGGACCATCTTTAATTCTTCATGCATCAATATCAATTGATTGAATAAAGATTCTCATTTTAGTTTTTCCAAAAAAACATAGTTAGAACCACTAGAAAGTGGTGGTCTAGTGGTTGAATTCAACTAATGGAGTTGGAGTATTTATTAACTTAGACAAATTAGACATTTATAGATCACTCTAGAGTTATCAAGTCCTAAGGAAGAGAGACTTCATATGATACCAATTTGTTATCCTAATACATAGTCTAATAAAGGAGATGAATTTGACTTTTACAATTTTCAGCACTTACTTTGAGCCTTTAAAAATTAGTTGTTGTGATCAACTAATGGTGCCTATGTGTGTAAGAGCGAAAATATCAATAAACAACTAATTAAGTTTTTCAAGATACTCAAACTTAGCACAACAGAAGCAATCTAAAATATGTTAAGCCTATAAAACTTAAGAATAAATTCAACTTAATCAAGTGCACTTCAAGAATTAAAAGATCAAATTATCTCACATGATCAAGAAAGTAATATCATAAGCACATTAACTTCAATAGAATGCATAAAATTAAAATGAAAGGTTAGAGAAATTGAACGCAAAATTTTTATAGTGGTTCCACTCTAACTACACTCTCTTAAAGTTTCACTTTAAATCTTTCTCCATTGTTTCCTCTTTTCATGAGCAAGAAAAAAATATCTTTTATATCCATAAAATTTCACTAGAAATCCTTTTACAAATATTATCAATAACACTTAGTCTCAACAAGTTTACTAGATTCTTAAACAATCCTTATAAATGACATTGAATGTTTATTTATCACCATTGAGTTTTTTATGCAACAACTTGGATTTTGGATTGCAACCGATGCTAAGGTTCTGACTAGTCGAAGGTCACTAAAAGCCTTATAAGCCTGAACCTACATATTTTTCTAGATTTCATACATCATAAAAGCATAAACCACAGTAATCCTTCACAAGATCACCTTCAACATTGATCCACATAGAGGATGCTTGGTCAAAACTTTCAAGGGGCAGTGAACATGCATTGATTGACTCCACTTGCTATGCAGAAGGTACGGTGACTAGGGCTTCCAAGAGTGGAGGTGGTTGTTTGAATGATTGAAACTATGTTGTGAATGCTTTTGTCCCCCTTTGGTTGGCCACTTAATGTCTTTTATATAGGTGGATGTCCCAAACTTTAATGTAAGTGAATTAGGTTTAAGTTTAGAGCGGGTTGCGCATGTTTAATCTCATTAAGTCGCCTGACACATAACCTAATTGAGAGCCAAACACTTAAGCCTTTAGGTCTTATGCTTAAAATGATTTGTATTCTCCTTTGTCATTTCAATGAGGGCCCAAATCATCTCATGAATAGGCATAATGACATCTTATATCATTTAAACTTGTTCTTTTTACCTAAGCTTGCATTCCTCTTTATATGTGTGATCCATTAGACTACCGACCCACCAAGGTAGTACATATTTGATTTAAACATCTTTAAATAAAAAATTAATGTTTAATGAATTTAACATATGCGAGATCATGAGTGGAATCAAGCAGTGCATCATGACCACCAAGGTGTCGGAAGGTCAAATGTGGTTTGACCATAATACCCTTCTATACATGGTTATCGTGCAATACGTCCTTTCAACATCACATTTAATCTCTCTATTGATGTGAACCTTTATGTCCATTAGTTAATGGTTGTAGAACACTCAGATGATTAGAATCATTATTCTAATCGACTCACATGAGTCATACTCATGTTAGGACTCTACTCCAACCAAAGATTTCTTTCTGAGTTTCCGACACAATAATATCCCTACTTTATTTGGGATCGGTGAATCCTTTGTTGATCATTCAATTTCCTTCAAGTATTTTCACTATACCCATTCTCTCATCTATGGATACTTCATAGTAACGAAACATCAAGGCTTGGATTCAAGTATAACTTATATACTTAAGATATCTTTGATGATCTCAAGTCTAAGGATAATGTACAACCAAAAATAAATTCTTGGCTCTTGCAGCAAATAACTTGTAGAGAGGTGAGCAAGGGTCAATCTCACAGAGAGAAAATTAACTGAATAAATTTGTTAATGGCAGAATTTAAACCAAAAACTAAAATTAAACAAGGGGGGTTTGTAATTAAAGAAATTAATTAAACTAATTGAAACAAAAATTAAACAATAAATTTTTTTAATGAATATCGATGAAAAGCAAACTCCAATTAGAAAGGTATTTTCCATTCAATCATTGGAATTGATCATTGAAGCAAAAATA
>CAOGCB011128322.1:0-34605 GCA_948266635.1 Cnidoscolus chayamansa | reverse complement strand
CCCCCCCCCCGCCCCCCCGCCCGCCCCCCCCCCCCCCCCCCCCCCCCCCCCCCCCCCGATGCTCGTACAGCATCTCCCTTTACATTGATAACTTCTGACACTGATGATTCTGGCAAAATTTTCCGTCTCTTCTTTCCCTTATCTGTTTTAAAAATGAAACTATCAGTCACAAACAACTGCAATGATTGGGTGAAAAATTTGAAGTCCCAAGAGTCTAACTTCCAACAGTTCCAAGAAGACAAATAAGGAGGAATTATTCAATGCGCTTAATAGAGTACACCCTCTTACAATAAGGTGAGATTTACAAGGTAAATTTATGGGTGGATTGCACATTGTTGTGAGAGATGTGTCATTTTCATGTGCATGCATGCTAGCCAATATTTTTCGAAGGGGACGGGGGTGTGCATGCCAGCCAGTATACCCCTCATGTTTTCAGATTAGCTAAAAATGAACCTTCAAAGTTTTTCATAGCAACTTCATTATACAAAATGGTAGCATATCTATTTGGAATCAAGCAACTCTTAACAAGTGAAGAAATTTGGGAAGTCCACCAAAAATAATCACATGGAGAACCATTATTACTATTAAAAGATATTACTCTTGTTTTATTCATTCCACTTGATAACACAATAAAAAAATGGTCTATATGTGTTGTCTTCATTCTGAACATGTTTAAAACCACATTAAGAAGAGAAATAAAGAAATCTCTAAGCACCAGATGACAGATGTAGGTCTAAGGTTTGAATTAGAAACTATATTTCTACAGTATGTTAAGCAACAATAAGAAGAAAGACAACCTTGCAAATAATGGAACTATTAAAATCAGATTAATTTTAACCAGCAAGAATCAAATCTAACCATTGTAATTCCATGTGCCTTTTATATAGTTGGTATGGAAAGAATCCTCTGAACCAGACTCCTTGAGAATCATAATTCTTGTGATGTTCGATAACCTCTAATCTAAACATATAAATACTGAATACTGAATATTACTCTCAAGGAGTACAATAATTAAGGTACTAAAACGATGTCCAATCATTTGCTTATCCTGATATGTGGAGTATTATTGCAACACCCATTCAAGAAATATTTCACTAAACCTAGAGAAAGAAAACACAAGGCTGAATGAAGAATCAATAAAATTTTACCAGGAAAAGAAGCCACTCCATTAAAAAACTTCTGATTTTCCTTGTTTGCCAATTTCTTTGACTGTGTGCTGGCACCATCTCTGATTGTATTTGTAGTTTCTCCCAGACCTCCAAGAGATGAGCACTCAACAAGATCACTGCACAACCCAAAATGCAAGCTTATGCCTTGTGCAGAGCCAAATAACATGATTTAGAGAAACCAAGAAACAAAATATATTGCTGGATCCCACCACATTATATGCACAGTTTAGATGTAGTTACGGTGAAAAAAATCCAAGTTTACTGGCATTCAAGTTTGTTAGTCAGAGAAAATGCTTTAAAAATTCAAAATTGCAGCGGGTACAATATACAGCACAATACATAACAACTCACCAATCACTTGAATGTAATGAGCTGGCCAATGCCATCTCCTGAAAACAAAGAATGACCAGGAAATTTAGATTATAATAATTAAAAGATTCAATCAATAGGAGGAATTGAAAGGCTAAAAAGTATTATATCAGAGATAACATTTTAAAAGAGCTCATCTAAGGTATAATGGACACAAAAATGTAATCCTGAAAAAGATAGTCATAGCCTAGAAATTTAAACAAAAGATCCATGAATGAGCAATTTCTGGTATAGAGAAGCTGAACTTCATTTGTTCTTACATTTGGTATTTCAAATCAGCCCCACATCTTTCCAAAATTTCTATTACCCAGGAGCATTAACCAACCAAATAAATCCAATTCACCTGAGCTCCTACACATTGGAACCACATAACAAGCTCCAAGTGTGATTCAAAACTCTACATCTGCTTGCAAAGCAAAGATTCAGGAGTTTCATTATTACCTTCTCTTTTGGGGAATTGTCACAAATAGTCTCCCAGCTTTCACTATCTAAGCAGAGTAATTCAACATCCCCACTATCATATGAGATCTGCCAACAACATGAAAATAACTCAACACAGAGCATTACAATGTCAATTGGAAAAACTAATATAAGCAAAAAATTAGGAAGAGAAGAAAAAAGAAAAGACGAAGGAACTGATGTACTATATATAGACAATCAAACAGTACGCTTAAGATCATAACTCAGTAGACAAGATAGTGATCTCCCACTGAAACTGAAAATCAACTTTCATCCAATGAGGGAAATGGTATTCGTAACTGGTGACTAGAACATATGTAAAACATATATATATGATATATAAAAACAGAAACCTAAAAAATAAAATGATACATATATATGATATATAAAAACAGAAACTTAAAAAATAAAATGATACTGTAGAATAAATACCTTTTCCATCTAGAGAGTCTATGTACACCAAAATTAGAAAAGATTCACAATTTCCTCCAAATATAATAGTGTACAAGTGGGAGAACTTGATGGTTGATGGGGCTAAGAGAGGTCGAGATAGACCTAGGACAGTTTGGAAGGAAGTAATAGTCAGAGACTTACGAGCCTTAAATATTGATGCGAATTTAGTTAGTAATAGTGTTGATAGACTTCGAATACTTAGAGTATTAAAGTTCTTCTTTGATTAGGATTCTTCCTTGATTAGGAATTCTAATTCCATTGGGATAGCTCTCCTATATATACATGTATATATTTTGTAAACATTATTAGAGAATTCAATAAAAATAAAAGTTCTCAAAATCTTCAAATAGACTTGAATGGAGGCGTAAAATCCGCGTAATGGAAAGAGTCTAAGGCGTGTAATTGTTGATATTGCTTGTGAGCTTATTTGTTAGAGGATCCATACAGCCGACCCCAACTGGTTTGGGAATAAGGCTTGTTGTTGTTGTTGTTGTATACTCATTATATCCTATGTATAAATGGATGATAAATTTAACAACCATCCATCAACATTAGGGCATTACTTCATTTCAATCACTAAATTTCAATTTTTTTAAAATAAGATCACTTAATATTAATTTACATTGAAAAAACGTTACCCTATATGAGGCTGCCTACTATGGCTGAGAGGACATCATTATCATATTGATTGACACTAACAAATTAATTACACGTAGTGATTATGAAGAAAATAAACAACTTCAGCTACACTTCCTTCAATCCTAGACCCAAAACACAAGGAAACACCTGCAAGAGGTGGGTTTGGTTCACTACTGCCTTAAAAGAAAAACAAAGGATGCTTGTTCCAACCACAGCACCATGTTAATAACAGGCTAAAAGCATGGACAGCTCATGAATAATTTGGTTCGTTGCATTCACATATACTCTTTGCCTACCTCTCTACCTTCTTTTCTCTAACAAAAATCTAATCCAAATACAAGATAGTCAAATAATTAAAAGAAAATAAAAAAAACCATACATTTCAACCATAAGTTGCAAATATCAACCATAAATCATAATTTGAACCAACTCAGATTCACTAACAAACAAAAACAAAACTTAAAAATAAAGAGTAAGAAAAACGACAGTATAGGAGAGCATCATACCAGACCCTTTCTTCATCTCATTAAGACCCATCAAATAAAAAAATACTAGAAAATTGATGGAGAACACCCAGAAATAGAGACCCTCCATTTGCAGGAATATAAGGGATAACACTTTAGGTAAATGGGTTTATGATATGTTCCTCACTGTTTCTGATGAAACTGAGGGCAAGAAAGGGCCACAAGGGTTGAAACAATCTCAGGGAAGGCTGTTTGGAGCTTCATCGATGCAGATGTATAGGGATTGAGGAGGGCTATTTTAAAACTCTCTCTTTGTGTTTGAATGGTTTGTGCTCTCATGAGCTTAAGGAATGGACTATTGAGGCATTGAGGGTTGGTTAGTGATGGAAGAAGGTTGAGTTGGATAGGCGTAGCAGTCGCTGCACAAAGGGCAAAAGGAGTTCTGCAAGAGAAAGCCATTGTGGTCATTTCCCTTTATTTTCTTTAAAGAAAACCATATTAATGTCAACTGGGGAAATCTGCTATAGCAGGTAAGAGTGACCATTTTCGATTATAAACTAATGTGGAGTGATATCATTTGAACAAATTGAAGATGAACAACTAAAATGAAACAAAACCAAAGTTGAAGGACAGCTGGTAAAATTTAGCCTACAACGCATATACTATAAACTAATGTAACAAAATAACCAACATAAAAAGAGCAATACTGCCCAGTAATATAGAACATGTGAGAGCAAAACCAAAAGGCAAAGCAAGGGGTGAGAGGGGATAAAAGCAAAATGGCAATCAAAAGATAGAAATGAAGATAAAACCAAAGAACTTAAACACTTCATTTCAAGCTAAAAAGAATGAAAAGAAAAGCCCATCCAGAATAAAACCATAATCAACTGCATAATTAGCAGTTGAAGTCCTGTTAACGGAAAAAGAAAATGAAATCCAATCACACAGAGCATCTCATTACCTTGTGAGTCTTGTTGCAAGGATTAAAACCAACAACTGTACCTGAATAAAAACTGAAAGAAAAACCACTAAATTATAAAGAATTACTTGAAGATTTTCTGGAATCCACCAAAAAGTCCTCACCATTTATCAACAGGAGACAATAATTTGATGCGCTTTCCAATTAATGCCTCATTCTCATGTGATTGGCTCAGAGACGGAGAAGGTTTCATGGCTGCAGAATCACAGGATGAAGAAATTTGTTTCTCTTGAATGGATTTAGAACTCCTAGGTGCATTATTTTTGCACAGCTCAATGTGCAATCCAACTGATTCAGATGCAGTATATCTTTGTCCATTTCCCAAATTGATATCCAGACTTGAAGAACCTTGCATTTCTGTTCCCTCAATTCCTAGTAACTTAGATTGCTTATGTGATGCCAAGTTCAATGTGTTATACATAGCATCACCAGACTGTATTACATCCTCTTGATACTTTCTACCACGTTTTGGAAGGCAGCTAACCGCCTAAAATCATATAACAGGGCAAAAAAGAAGAAGAAAAAGATTAAAAGAAAATTTGTTGAAGTAACCATCATTTTGAAGCAAGATAAACTAGGTGCTCTATTCTAGATATGTACCATGGAGAATCTAGATTTGAGGCTCTGAATGACACTCTTGATAAAATTCTCATCAACAGGCAACTGCAAAGCACAAACAGATTAGAAAATGATAAAACAGTTAACGTGTAGAGACTTACAGATATCAGAACTCGCCTCATTAGACTTCTTATCTGAACATATTTTGTACAATGATGATGGCAGGAAAATCATCCCAGGGGCACGTGAAGATGAAATGCCACTATAATTTAATGCGTTTACAGAGGATATTCCAATCTCTGCCAGAATTTGCAGCTTCTGCAATGCAATCCATTTTTTAATCAGTACACAACACAAATAATATTTAATCCCTTCAAAAAAGATGATACTAACAGGAGTTCGTGTAGCATCAATGGCATCTTCAGCTCTTTTAATAGCACGAAAAATACTTAGCAAATACAAGACCGCATCATTAACAAGTTCCTTATCACCACTAGCAATATTGGAATTTATCAAAGCCCGGACAACCCAAAATAGTGGGCTGCAATGAGAGAAGCATCCCAAGAAGCATTAGCATAACAAAAATGAAATTCTCGTTTGCTTCTAGGTAATCCATGCTACAATTAATATTAACTCTGGAAACATACCTAACAAAATCAGCATACACTTGTTCATCCTGACAGTCTTCAGTTGGAAATCCAGAATCATGAGCAAGAATATGGATCAAGAATACAACTATATATGCCGGATAATCTGTAAGTGACCCCCCTTGAACTGCAGAGGCTTGGTGATTTTGAGCCTCTATAGTGTATTCCTTGATAAATTCTTCCATGTATTTAGATGACTAAAACAAACACAATTGACATAATCTTACTTGCATACAAATAATAATGGCAATATATTATAAAATTATGTATAAAAGGGACAGAAGCATACAGCATCCTGCAGATCTTTACAGCAATCGAATGCAGCCAATGCAAAAGCACATGCATATCTACTAGGTATGGCATGCTCCTTCAGAAGCTTGTGTATTTTATTGAGGAATATCCTCCTAACAAAAGAAGATGGGTCCTGAAATTTGACATGAGGTAACATAACTAACCAAAATTCAAACAGGATAAAGAGGATGGGGGCTAGTATATACTTCTGCAGTACTGTCTTTGTGTTTCTCCAATAACTTGCATGCAATATTACTGACAACAACATGCCCTAAGACAGATGGCTAATAAAAAAAGTTGCCATCCATACCATACTACTGCTGATCAATGTTAAAGCACCTCATAACAGACCACAATCCAATAATGAGTTAAGGGATGACCTTATTTCAATTCTTAAGATGATTTAATCCAAAGGACGCTATCAACTATAATTAAAGTAACTTACTTCACTAGATCTAATAAAGCCTTCATCCATAAAACGTGCAAGACTTCATCTTCATTTGCATTAAGAAAAGCACGTTCCCACAGCAAAAAAGGCATAGACATGGCTCAAAGCAAAGATATTTATTTAAGAGAATACAGCCCTTCCACTGCTTTCATACAAAATATTTTCAAAAATTATGCTTCCATAAGCTTTTCTACACCCTTTTCCTGCAACCTGACCTTATATCACACACAATCCAGACCAACAAAGTACATACCTTTGCCATCAAAATTGTAAAGCAAAAAGTTTTTGGAGACACATGTAAATCCCATCTTCTAGAAAGTCGGAGAACAGATTTTGCAGCAGCTAATCTAATATGAGGCTTGTCACTTGCACTGCCCAAAAAAAATCAATACACATAGTTGAAGTGCAAGATTATGGAAATGACTTCATCAAACACTGACAACTAAACTATGAAAAGAAAGTCCTATTTGAAAAAACATAGTTTTTCCTACTGTTTCATTTCTCAAGACAAATATATCAATACTAAACCAAAACAAGATGCATTCATTAAATATAGACAACAAAGAATCTTTTTGAAGAAACACTAATGTTTATCAGTCAACTGAAAAAGATAACAGAGGAAATCAAAGCAGAAACTATATATAGCTGGTTTCAATAAGGAGATTACTCAAATTAAGATACGTCCAAGAAAGTATTCACCTTTAAGAGCCAAACCATTTCAACAACAAAAGGAAATAGAAATGCAATATGTAGATTGGTTATAGAGAAAGGCAAATAAATAGTTTTAACACAAGAGAGATGTTATGCAGTAGAACTAGAAGAATGCAATTTAAGCAATAATAAAAAAACTGTAAGATAGTTCCATTAAAGCAATAATCCAGCGGTTATTTTCCAAAGCTATTAAAACTTTACACATTATTCTTGAAAATCATTCAAGTCAAACAAATTCAGAGTTGGTGGCCAACAAAAACTGTGTGAACAAAGTCTAGCTCTGACCTTATTTATAAATTACAATGAAGATATTGAAATTAGTAACCAAAATGTAGAACAACTTAAGTGGGCATGAAATTGTAACTAATGTTAAGACCATCACTGTGAGAAGTGAGAACTGGACTGGACCAGTCGGTCAGACTGGTTTAACCAGGAATTGGACTAGTAACCAGCAGGTCCAAGTATACAACGCTCTTTCCATACAATCAGGAGTTGACCCTTGCAAACATAACAGGTAACTGGTGCACCAACCCAATCGGATTTAAATGATTTGATCAAGTACTAAAAGATCCTCTGCAATCACCTTATAGAACCCAGATTCAAACTTGAGACTATTTTAAAGCAAAATGAGTTGCTGTCCAAAATGATATCAACTTGTGCTCTTCTCTCCATATATTAATACATATAAACAAGCCTCCATTAAATATTTAAACTATTATCCAAATATATCTAAATTATGTTAACTTACAGCAATTAATAATTATTCATTATAACAATCAAAATTTATATTTATTAATTTTAGTAAATTATGATATAATGGTATTACCATTAATTCATATTATTATTATCTTAACTTGAATTTTTTTCTACTTTATAAATTTTATATAATAAGAAAATATAAAAAAATTCTCTACTTATTGTACTATTAAATTTTAATACATCAAATTTATTTTTTATTAACATATATAGACTTATTGTTATGGGAATAATTATTCTAAGTGTTTTATGTAAAATATTATTATAGAAAATCTAAAACTTCAAATAAAGTTTTAAAATTTAAGAAGATTTATTTTAATAATTATTTATTTTAATAATTATTTATTTTATATTACATGTCCTATTATTTAAAAAAGTATACAACAACAACAACAACAAGCCTTAGTCCCAAACAAGTTTGGGGTCGGTTGTATGGATCCTCTAACAAATAAGATCACAATCAATATCAGCAATCACACGCCTTAGACTCCTTCCATTACGCGGATTTTTCGCCTCCATTCAGGTCTATTACTAACTAAATCCGCATCAATATTATTTAAAAAAGTATAAATTTTATAATATTTAATTAATTTCATTTAATAATATACAGTTGCCTTAAACCCTTAACCCACTATGTTAGCCAGTTGGTCCGCCTTCAATGACCAGATCAGGTTTGAAAACCTTGGTTAAGACAACTAAAATTCCAAATTTTTCTTTGAGACATACCTTGTGATGATTGCATCAAAAGCATCACCTTTTTGCAGCAAATTTAATAAAACATGTAACAACTCATCAATTTGATGATCGATGTGAGATCCTCGATGTGGCAAAAAACTCTTAACGAGTGTTTTCAGCCCATATATCTGCAAAAGACAGGATATTGATCAACATAACAATTTACAGACTTCTCCCAAAACGTCCATGATTACCACACTTAATCATTGCCCCATGATTTTCATTCCCCAGAGTTCGCAATGGCTTGGAAAAAATATGCTTATGCAAAACCAAGATCAGTCCAATGTCCTGCACTTTTAAGTATACCCTAAATCACTGTGTAAGCTTAATTTGAAACACTTCTGAAAGCACATTGAACAAAATTGTTATAACTTTACGGTTTCACCTCATAAGGGCTTCATTTTTTCTAGATTTACAAAATTAATTGTATAACTGAAACGAATCCCAAATTTACTGCAATCAGATAAGAAGAAATGGTTTCCCACTCACTAGCAGCTAAATAGACAAGCATGAATTTTGTAGCAAAAAAGAAACAGAAATACAGAATAAACAATTAGGACACCAACATCATCTCAAGAATTCATTACTCTTCCCAGTTTCCTTTTTGGCAGCTTCTATAACAAGAAGTTAGTTAGTTGGTTAATCTCCATTAGCTATATTTAATTCCTTGATATTCATAATATTCATATTTTCCATTTACCTTCACATTTTCAAAGTTTTGTCAAGTCAACTTTATAATCCAAACTCAGTGAGATTCAAACTGTAAAACTGCTAGCCAATCTTCATAGAGAAAAATTGAAAAAGAAATGTCATGTCTACAATTCAAATAATATATCAAAAGCAAACATACCTTGAGTTTGCAAGAATTACTACACTCAGAAGTCTCATCAAATGCAGTCACATAGTCAGATTGTTCTACCTACACATACAAGAGTCTAAATTACATGAGCCAAATTTCCCAACAAGCAAATACAACACATGAGATGTTCTTAAGGAATACCCTATCCTTCTACACTAGGGCAGAACAAAATACATAATGATAAAGTAGTATAGCTTGCTTCAATTACTTGAAAAATTCTTTCAAATATATATGATCTGATCTCCCTATATTGAGCTCCAAATGATGAAACTGAGTGTTGGGCAATACAGCCCAAGGACTGCAAAATGGTTGGAGTGTTGCACCCCCTATGTAGAGAAACTACAAGTTCCTGAGAAGTCAATACAAAACCTCAATTATAACTAAAACAAAATCCCAATTACAAACAATATAGAAACACTGAAAATATGGATCCTTAACTGGAAATTCACAGACAATATAGGAGAAAAAAACAAGTGGCACAGATACAGAACTTAGAAGCCTAAAGGTCTAATCGCTGCAAAAGTTAAATATGTGCTCATGAAAAGATCCATAAAAGAACATAAAATGGTTGTTTATCCCTTACGTTCTGAGAGATAAATCAGATGCAAATAACAGCGAATTCATATGATCAAGAATGGTGTCAATGACAAAACAAAACAGTACATCCATTGTTGTTAGAATCTTACCATTATTGATTCGATTTGTATGATTCCTCATCCTAGCGATTCAAATCTATAGGGATAATCTAATTATTAGAATCTTTGATTCTCAATGTGATTCAACTTCCATCCTAGCACCTGTGAATATATGGATTGAATTGCAAATTTACCTAAATTATAATAAAATCAGAAGAAAAAAATAGGAATCGATATGAATCAACTGATTTGTTGGTTCTTTTCCTAGAGGGTTATTAGACCTTATAACTTCAAATTTTAAGTTTTCATTTCATTTTCTAAACCGAAAAGTGCACATAAAACCTTCATTTAGCAACTTTTCTTCCACAACAGTCTTTTTCCTCCCCTCTTCTTTAATTTTCTGTTTTTATTTAATTTCTTCAATTCCAGTTGCGAAATTATGACATCTTATATTAATACATTTTGACCTTTTAATTTAACCCACCATTCTTTTTATTATGTAATTATTTGAACAAATTTAAATGGGAGTTTCAGCACATGTCTATAATCCAAAAGTTAATAATTAGGAAAATAAAGATATATAACATTAATAAGAATATATCCTTCTAAAGCATATCTCTAGTTAGCTAAGTGATAACTCTATATTATCAAAATATGTTATTGTAATATTTTGTTTGTTTTTCTTTAAAACATGTCATTTTTAATTAATTTTGAGAATTTTTTTCAAATCTTTTCAATCTGATACTCAATTCACAGATGAAGGTTTTAATTCTCGACTTGAATCTCAATTTGACAACTACAAGTATATTACAATTGCATAAACCAGTATATCCCAATGTAAGTTTAAAACCAGTGACCTTACATCTATATTAACTGAATATGGAAAGGAAAGGTATCAGAATACAACTTTTGTACAACAAAAATCTCACAGTACAGCAACACAACCATAATGTATGAAATAACAGAAACAACAATAAAGAATAAACACAAAGAGTGCTTAAAGAATGAGTAATCAAAGCAGTAATTAAGGCTGAAATATATTCACCTTGCATAGTTTTGAGAAAATGAATTGCTCAGATGAAGTGATCAATGAAGCAATCGCAGAAACAGCATGTTTGGCCTGAGTACGAGTTCCCTCCACACATACCCGTTCCAAGAAAGGGTAAAAATCACTAAAACATAAGAGATTAGTAAGTTCAATAAATCCAAGTTACAGGCAACAAATACAAAAAAACCAAATGAACTCCAAATGTCTTAATATGGGATCCCTTAAGTTGATAAAGAATTATTAGTGTGCATTTCCAGCAATCCCTGCCAAAACTAAATAAAATAGTAAATAAACAAACTAAGTTATTACACACTAAAGTCTGAAACACCTTGTTGGTTTAATTTAGGGAAAAAGAAAAACACTCCGACTTAAAGGTGTGAATTCATCATCAGCACAAAAAATAATTGGCGTCACAAACAATCTCTTTTTCCTTTTTGTTTTAATTCGGTGGGAGTCTGTTTGACAGCCTAATATGGAAGACAGTACGAAAGAGGTCCTTTAACACTGATTAAAATGGCAAATATAACAGAATATAGCATCCGAGTTTTAACTTTTAAAGCACCCAATATATTCTCAACAGGTTAGTTCAATGGCAGAGCAGCTACTTTAAGCCTTATCCATTAGTCAGCACCCATGATAAGCCAGAAAGTAAATTCTAAAGCATGTCTAGAACACATATAATAATATGTGTAACCACAACAATTACATTTCTTTCCTGATGTAAACTTCATGGCATTCCATATGCAATTGAAACATAAAGGACTCACATCAGTACAGAAGTTACCTAAATTTGACTGATATATGATGAGCTGCTTTTGCTAACACCTCAATAAGCATATCCTTAACTGGATGCATCTCTAACAACATTTGAAACTGCTCTTCAGAACCTCTTAAAAGTGAAGGGAAAATGTTGATGATAACCTACATAAGATACAATAGCATTCATTTTAAACCAAAACCAAATTTGAATATATAACACAAAAGTTTGTATTTATAAGGAATTCATACATATTTTTGTAGTTTAA
This sequence comes from Cnidoscolus chayamansa, assembly GCA_948266635.1. NCBI lineage: Eukaryota > Viridiplantae > Streptophyta > Magnoliopsida > Malpighiales > Euphorbiaceae > Cnidoscolus > Cnidoscolus chayamansa. Next base: position 22,360 of record CAOGCB011128322.1, on the reverse strand, counting down.
TGAGAAACCATATCATACTCTTATAACACAAAAACCTGGCCATAAAATATCCTGCCATAATGCCCTCCATCACAACTTAATTTTTTCTGAAGTTTGACTTTTTGTTAAAGCACTAACAAGTGTAAGAATTTAATAAAAAATCCTTCCAGCTCTTCTTTTCACAATTGTGGAAGGTTTCCATCATCAGATGTAACGGACTGCCATGACACCAAACTACACATGGACAACACTTCAAGTACCTCAAAGAGTACCTGGAGGTTCACAAACCATTTTATGAGAAGCTTTAGAATCAGATTTTTTAGAGGGACTCCATAATCATAAGTGATTCCTTCCTAAACGATACTACCATAGCACTGTCAACTGCAAGAACAACTGTGCAGAAATTTAAATCTCAAATTTTGTGGTGTACCCATGGAGTCTAACCCCCACAATGTGCTTCTGCAATGTGCAGACAACCAGTAAAACATGAAAACCAAATCCCAATTTGACATAAATTTACTGTGACCATTATACTTGCCCTTTCCAGCAAAACCTATGATAAATCTGCCAATAGATTTCAGCATCAACTAACAGTTGGATCACATATTCTACTGAAAAATCTTCAATGCCATTTGAAAAAGAAGACTATAGTATAATTCAACATAATTAGTCTTACAAGAAGCAATCTTGTAGAGGAATCCTCCAAGTTTCCATAACCAGACATATTGCCGGAGAGCTGATCTAAAATACAATGAACGTGCTCAGAGCTGAATATATTGAATGAGCATTTTGAAGAGAGTAACTGAAGAAATTCAAAATGTGGGTGTTTATCTCCTAACATTTTGAGAAATTTGTCCTGAAAGAGGAGAATAAACACAAGAGATCATTAAACAAAAAAGGAAGAATTACAGTATTATAAAACTTAAATGTAAGATCAAGCAAGCTCATGGATCTGACTGATGAAAAGACAGTACAAGAACTTATCCCAAATAAGAGAACAACTGCAGGTTCAACAAAATAAAAATCACAGTTTGCACCAAAGCCTATCAGCATGAAACTTCCTATAAGCATGAAACTTCAATACAAGAAACAAGCAATATGATAATGATGCATAAACCCATCATAAAGCTTGAAAGCAAATAATTTTTCATAAAAAAATAGGATAATAGACAACACATAAAAACTTTGGCAATTACGGTGCAAATCCAGGAAGGGAGCACTAATGAATATTGAAAATAATAAAAGAATCAGAATGAAGCCCAGACTAATTTTATCTTTTTTACTTGACACTCCTTTTTTGGCTCAATTCTTTGAATCAAATCACAAATGATGTCCTCAACTAACTACAAATTCCAATGCATAACGTTAATAAAGGAAATTATAACCACATATTCCAGCTGTGTAAATAACCTATAGAAGAGCCTTAGAAAGCAAAATGAGAGTGGCTTTCAACCTCTCTTTTGGCAATGCTTATTGAATCCAGTGTATTAGAATTATATGCATGCATGAATAATTCTCAATAAGCTTAATATCAAGAGAGAAAAAACCATAATTCAATACTAAATCGGTTCAGCAATTGCATCAAATCAGAGGGCTCCAAATTGTTATAAGCAATGTTGCTCAACCTAACTTGAAAAAGCACTAGCAGCTGCAAGACTCTACAAAGAAACGTGATCAACCACTCAACCACACCCAAGAGAGACTTTCTACCCACACCATTCTATTTATCAGAAGCAAAATTCACTTACATTAGAGAACAATGTTCCTTTCTAATGCAGTCATTGGCCCTGTTATGATCAATTAATATATAGACTGGAATTTCTAATCCAACTTATTTATTCTTTCTCTTTCCGCCTCCTCTGCAGCGAAGATACTATCCCACCTCTCAGTTGTCTATTCAGATAGACCCATTTCTAATTCATCTGTATATCATTAACATAATTAGATACATCAACAAGTCCATAATCTTGTTGAGAGGAAACCACTCAAGTAGAACTCAGAGCTTGATTTTATATCCAGATGTACCTTGAGAGTTTGCTTTATCAAAACAGAAAACATAAGCAAGTAATCAATCAGAATTTTAAGGATAAGCATTATTTTGCAATAAATTTGAAGTCTGTACAAGCCATTTCCTCCTCAAACTCTCTAGAAGACAGCACATTTGAATCTCACTCATTAAACTATTTGGAATATAATAGGATGACCCAGATGAATGCATGCATACAAAATTAAATCATTGACTAACTTGAATTTAATTTACAAATAAATAAAACATTCATAAAATATACTATCCATATGGAAATGCAGTTAATCTCTAAAAGAAGCAATACTATCCATGGCCATGATATTGTGATCCATAGTAATTCTAAATCAAAATAAAGAGGACAGAGGAAACAACATACCCTCAATGTCTTGGCATTTACAATGGTACTTTGAACCAGCAATTGCTCCAATGCACTAAAAACATTATTATCTTTCATCTGGTTCAACTTATGAAAGCACTCTTCTGCTTTCAAAGGTTCTAGAAATGATGCAGACATTTTCAGAAAAGAATTTTTAATTCTCTTCTGCATTTCTTCAGAACTGTGGTCCTGCAATACATATTTATTAATAACCATTAATTGCAATGGCTGCATTGGATGAAAGACTAGAAATGCCTGGCAGTGAATTCTCACTCAATGGACTGCCCCCTGAAACTCGCTGTTCTCTTTCTAGAAAGAAAAATATAATAAGATCTCATACATGTTATAAATCTTTCTAACAATATATTAGCTACCTCATACCTAGTAGAGTTACATATCTGCCTTGCTCAGTAGAAGCTAGCTTAGGTACTATGTACTAAGATGCCTACCAAAATAAACTGAACCAAGCAAATGATGCTGGAAGTTGAGATCAATGGACTAGTTTACATCTGCTTATGTGATTCTCTTATAAGTTCCTTAAATTGTTCCTGAACATGCATGGAAATGACTTCCATTTAGGAAAAGACAGGTCATTTTCCTCTGAAGTGGCTTATTTTTCTCCTAAATTAAGAAAACATTTATTATTGACAGATTTTTCTATAATATAATGCTACAAGAACAAGAAAATGCATAAATATTTTCAAAAGAACATTTCCTGTGAACCAAACAAAGACCTCATTTGCTCAATTGATGTGAAATAGACAAACAAAATTGAGAATTACATGATTCCATATAAACAAAATAATTAGACATGGATACACTTAATCAAATTTAGAGAATCGAAACTTCCAAAAATAAAATTCAAACAGTAAGCAAAGCAAAATACAATAATTGTCTAAATTTTAAAATTTATTGAACAAAAAAATGTCTCAATCACAGTTTGATACTTCATTAGATTTCATCATAAACAAAATAAACTAAGAGAAAATTTTGTTGCAAAAGGGTGCTACATAAAATTAGCAATATAAAACATATTGCAAGGCACAAGCAAGTGCAAATAAGATGAGGCACAAAACAAACAAAATTGTGCAGCTAATCCATATAAGACGACTCATATTAATGCATAGAATATTTAGAATTCAAGCACCAAAATTTTAATAAATCCCAATTTCATTTTAGTGAGCTATAATTTTGTAACATTCTTCACATAATAGAACATTTTTATAAATACTCACTCTCTAAATAATAATAGAGAGAGGAAAACAGTAATTTCTCCTGAGATTCTATGACATATTGCAGATACAGGCCCTAGGTAATCACCTTGCACCTTGACAATAAGGTGTGCACTTCATAAATGTTGCAATCCCTTTTATTATTGAAATGCAAGGGACCCCTGAGACCAGTGTTATTAAGGTGAGAGGCAACACTAAGGCAACAGAGGACCCTAACACCTTAGGCGAGTGAGGCAAGGGCCTTTTTAAAATGAGACACCACAACCAAATTTTTTTATATTTTTTTATATATGCATACATTCTCTAACATAAAAATATCATACTGTAACTAGTTTTATAGGGGGGACAGAGAAACTCAAGAGAAAATCTAATCTAACTAAAACTAAAATTTATAAACAAATTAAGTAAAGTAAAACTTAACGTAATTTCTGAAATTATAAAATTAGCAGCAATAGAACATCTATCTAAAAAAGCAATGAACAAAAAGAAATGAAAAGAAATAAAAGTATAATTACTGAAATTATGAAGAAATAAAATTTTAAAAACAATAAAAAAACACCTATCTTTAAAAAATCAACAACAAATTGCAATTACTGAAATTGCAGGAAAAGAAATACATGGTGCATTAGTGCTTCTATCATTTTGGGAAAAAGGAAGAAAAGAATGGAAGAGGAGAGAAAAGGAGAGAATAGAGAAGGATAAAAAAAAGGTGGAAAATCTGCTGGCTGCTGAAGGTGCTGAACCTTAGAGGGAGAGAAGAGAAGAAGAAAGAGACATAACCTTTGGAAGTTAGAACTTAGGAGAGCAAGAGAATTTCTTGGAAAGCTTCTCGGATGGTAGGCAGCTGATCTTAGAAAATAAGAAAGGGATCTCTAGGGTTTTTGTTTAAAACTTGTCAAAAAAAATTCCAAAAAATCAAGAAGGCAGCACATCCCTACACTGAGGCAAGACACCCAGCAGGCCAGCACCTTTCTGGTGCCTTAATAACACTGCCTAAGGCATGCCTTTAATTACTGCAGTTCAGATCTTTCGCAAGCAATTAAAAAATTGCACTAGAATAAAACGGCAGCCAGTAAGCAGCACGCTTAAATTCTTATTTACATAGTGTTTGGTTCAATTCCATTCTACAAATTATGGGGAATTGAATTGAAATATATCGTTTGGTATACCACAACATAAAATAAAGAATTCAACATAACTTAATTTTGGTATAATTTCATAACTAAAATTCATTTGCTTTCATTTCTTAAACTACCCCAAGAGTACAATTAAAATTTTTAATTTTCTACTCTATCAAAGAACTTTACATTTAATTAAGTTAAAAACATATCCCCATTAAAAATATATTAATAAATATAAAATAAATTTACGTGACCTGGAGACTTACGTAACAAAATAAGTAGTGCCCTTACTAAGAGTAAATAAGCTTGGATATTGCAAAATTAGGTAAAAATAAAATATATTATATAGTTGTCTAGAGTCCAGACATAATACTAATCAATAAATAAACTAATAGTTTTATGGTTTTCATTTTTAACTAATAGAGTTTAGCAAAATATAAGAAGATGGATCATTAAAAGAAAATTGTTTGATATTGGCATTTTAGTCCATAAGAAATGGTTGTGTAAGTTTTGTGGAATTCATTTCAAATTCTATCAAAGTTGATAGGAATTGGTTTTAGTTACACCCAATTAAATGGAATTGAATTCCTATAATTGAACTCATTTTTGTTCAAACCAAAAATACAAAACATGGAATTCAATTGAATCCGACAAAATTTTAAGAATTGTAATTGAACCAAACATAATGTTAAAGATTCTTTAATCATCCAAATTAATCCACAGTGAAATGCCAAAAACTAATAATGTATGGTCATCTACTAATCTTTAAAAAAACATAAATTACAGTCTAATAGAACTCAGTAAAAATGGCAAGTATCTCTCATTCCAATTCTTGAACTAATATTAGCATCAGGCAAGAACTAGAAAAATAAAAAAGCGGGTGGTGGAATCATGTAGAGGTTATAGCACAGAGGCAAAGTAGTAACAAATTGTGGATACACGTTCTTCATTACCTATATATGGCCTAACTTAGTGATTAGAACACTATAATCTTACCTTCTGTTTCTTCCGCAGAACCAAATAACTTTGCATTTCAGTTTGTAACCTGGAAGAAAAATGACTCATAAGAAACCATTGTTTTCCAATCTGATTACAGTAATATTTATTTTAGATACCTTCGTTTCTGAGATAAAATAGAGTTAAGTGCTTTCACATGAAGAGGAGTGAAAAGAGAGAAGAAATGGATCCAATGCCTAGTTCTATCCTCGACAGAAAGATGAATAGGAAACAAATCCTCAGCAAGAATATGCTCCATATTTTGGGACCTGCAGAATGTAGGTAAAAAAATTTGCAGCAAAAATTATAGATGTTTTGATTTTGATTTAATGAATCATAACGTGGACATGAGCAGACCTGAAATCTTTGCAATCTTTATCGTAACAAAGCATTAGGATTTTACAAGGAATCTGTTCAAAGTGGTTGCCTATATTCAGATAGCCATCAGAACACTTATTACAATAATCTTGATACACCTCTATCAACTTCTGCAAAGCCTTCTTCCTAACAGATACCTGCAAGGTATTCACAAATTAGACAACAATCATGTTCTCCCCACAATCTAATTAGAAGACAGCAATTGTTCGAATTAGAACATACAGGAATTTCAAGAAGAATTACCTTCTTATCCCGTAGTCTTTCAGCAGCTTTTGATATTAACTCAGGGGGGAAACTTTTCAGGTTGAACCTGGCAAGATCACAGACGACAACCACTGCCAGTGTTCTCACTCTGTCATCAAAATCCAGAAATCTACCTTCAACAGCAGCTGCTTATTTGACAAGTAATAAGAAATGAGCAATCAAGAGTCTACAACATCAAAAGAATGAATTTGCTTCTGAGTCACATACAGAGAAGTTCAGATGATTCTTTCCCAGATGGATTGGCCATGTAGCAAGCTTTAGCACACTGTAAAGCACTGAGTCTAACTTCCACAGATTTATCAGAGAATCTATTTTTGAATTCTACAAAAAGATTGTGATATTTTTGTGCAACATGGTGCTCAGGTAGGGCAAAAAGCTTTCCAATTAAATTAACAGCTTTTATTCGGACGTCAACCTGATCAGTCTGGACAGAACCATAGCATTAATTAGCATATAAGAGTACACTTGCCAGAGGAGGAAAGAAAAGAAACACCACAAGATTACATTTCAAGCAATCGGAAAAATTAGAGAAGATTGTGTGAAAAGACATAAGAGGTCAGCAATAATCATTTCATGCTATTCAAATCAAGACCTCATAGGTTGATATGAAGAGACTTAAAAAGATAAGTTATACCAATAATTCTTGAGCCAAGTTAGGGATGACTGCAAGAAGCATCTGAGGAGCACACTGGAAAACTTTGAAGAGGATTTCATGGTAAAATTCCTTGAGCTCGCTCTCAACAGCATCCCTATCCAGAGAACAAGATGTTAAGAACCCACAAACAAAGGGCTCAAGCTTTTCTGCACAACTTTCAATGACAGAAACTGCAAGCTCAGAAGCAGTAGGGGATGCAGCCTGCAAAAAGATACAAAGAAAGATGCCAGAAAGAAATGATGTAAAACTATGGCATTAGGAAATTATTCCTGCAAACCATTTAGGCCAACCAAGTCTTGTCAAGATTGAAAATTTCCCTAATTGATAAACTGTTAACATGACTTCTTCTTAATGCAATGTGCCTAGTTTCCAACTTAAACAATATTTTATACAGTTTTGACACATTTCCCAAATTTTTACCTTCTAAAACATACAAAAGTGAACTTCAAATATTTGTCCATCATTAGACTTAGCAGTCTAGGGCCTAATGATAAATATGACTTATTTGCACTGCAAAACTCTTGCCTGGAGAAAGAGAACATATATTCCACAAATGCTTACCGTTCCTTCCTTTAAGAGACTTCGCAAAATCACATCTGAAAGCGGCTTAGAAGCCTCCTCATTTAAAATATGTGTCATTATAGACATAATATCATTTATCAAACTCCTCTGGTGATTTTCCCTATTGAAACAGAAAATGCAAGGTCATTAGTGTCCCTAACATAACAATCAAAAGATTAAAAATAAAATTAACAAAGATGCCAGTCCAGCAGATTGTAAGAAAACTAGATAAAGTGTCTATGTTATGCAGAGAGCAGTAATTAATGCCAAATACATAACACTGCACTCCAAACTCAACCGTGTCTCAAAATCAAGCCTATAAGAATAATGCAAACTATAAAATTTACATGACCTATGCGTAAAAAAAATTGAAAAGTTCATTTCAATCAGGATTCAGATATCATATGATATTTTCACTGAAACTTATTAGATCTTCAAGATGGTTAAACCATGTTTACTTAAGGTGCTCAGAGTTCTGGGTTCAATAGAAGTGCAAAATAAAGAAAAATGAATAAAGAGAGCAAAGGTATGAAAGAAAACAATTTTCAGTTCTCTTCACCTGAATGAGAAACAACAGACGAAACCACAATTTTCTATAACATAAGCACAGAGAAAGAGAGAGAGAGAGAGAGAGAGAGAGGGGGGGGAGTGTTCTGACCTCACAACAGAGAAAAAAATGTTGAACATGTCAATAACTAGATCATTGCAGTCAATATCCAGCATTATAACACAACATTTACATCGTGCAACTGTCTCCAATATTTTAGCCCTCCTTGAAAAGTATGGGCTAGTTGTATCAGCAAGCTCCGCAAACATGCTGAGAATAAGTTTAAAAACATCCTTTGGGAGGAGGAAAAGTCAGTTCAAATACACAGCAACATAAATGAGATCTACACACACACACTAGCGAGCATGCTCTTTATACATAGAAGAATTGAGAGACACGAACACACTTTCTTGAAGTAGACATTTATGAGCATGGGAACTCACCCTAAGATATTTGTCTTCAAAAGGTGGTTCAGGTGCCAATATCCGGAAAATTTCACTGACACAGATGGCTACCAAAAGTTTAACATCTTTATCATTGTGTCGAAGAAGGCCATGCTTAATAATAGATTTGCTCAAGGGCTTTATGGCAGTTTCTAGCTTCTTCATAACTTCCATCTTTTTAGAAGCTACAGATGACGAAGGCTGCTCTAGCTGTGATAAAGCAGTTGCAGCTTGCTGCAAAATTAAAATTACAAATTTATACAGTTATACACAAAAGAGTAATTACCCCATTGAATAAAACCCAACAAAGATACTCCTCCAGCATCCTGGGGAACAATATGAAAGGAAGTTTGCATTACCCAACCTCCTCCCACAAGTCAAATTATCAAGACACATGAAACAATGGCAAATGCTCCGGTGAACTTCAACAAAAACAACATAAATTTTATCGAGAAACCAAATTAGGTTTATTAACATCATTAGCCAGGTATCTTAGAACTGTCCAGGCTACTCAGCCAACAAGAAGTGACCTGAATGAAACCATTCGTCCTAAATTGAATAAACCAGCTATGCAGGAGCCCAGAAAAAAAAATTAGTTATTTGTAAATTGTTTTTAAATTCTAAGCAACCCTTACAAGTTACGATACAGTTAAGCCGCCATTTTATCCATACTGATAGTCCTCACAGTGAAATTAGGGATCAAAAATAAAGTAAAAGAAGCGTACTCGGAGCGATTTGACGAGGAAGTCTTTATTGGGACGAGAGAGTCGGGCGAGTTGAGTGCCGATATCAGAGACGAGCTGCGACGGAGCCTCGTCCATTGAATCGAGAACTGAAAAACCTAAATGTCCGATCGAGAGGGTAGGGAGCAATGAGGGGTTACTGACCTGCCATCGCTCTCAAATTACAATACCAAAAACTGTTCATCTGAGGACTAAAAAATATATACAAATAAAATAAATTAAAAGCAGCGGTTTAATAATGGAAGATCCCGCCTTTGTTGCGCGTGCCAACACGCGCTTTTACATTCTCTGCTCTCAAGAGCTCCGCTCTTAGAAATATAATTAGATAGGTTAAACTTAATACCTAGAGGCCATTCTAAACGAATCTCGTAAATATATATCAATAATATTAAAATATTTAAATTGAATTCGATTTATTTAATTAATCGTATCAAGATATTTAATCTTAATCCGAACATATTTATTAAACAGATTAAATAGATTGACTTATATAATCTGTTTAAATAATTAAATTAATATTATATCATATAACACGCCATACGTTTAATTGATTTAAATAAATAGTTATTTTAGTCTCATGATACAATTTATTTAATATTTTAAAATGAATTAAAATTAAATAATATTATTTGATTATATTATTAATATTTATAAAATTATTATTTAAATATAAATATTTATAAATCAATTAGATTTACATGTATTTATATGAAATAAAATGGATGAGATGATTTTATACTTTACATATGGATTTTTAAGATTAAACTATTATTATTTTAAATAAAATTTAATTATTTAACAAATTTAATTTAAATAAATAGATCATAACATATATAATATATTTAAATGAATCAATATAAAATATGATAATTATTAACCTATTTAAATAAACGGATTATTGCGTGTCTAATCAGGTTAATCAAGTCAACCCGTTTAAATCTGCATTTTTATCGTGTCATAAACGGGTTGATCCATTTATGACCTAAATCCATTTAATGTAAACTCAAACATACTTAATTACGTGTCTTGTCATATAGTATAAATGGATCGTGTAAAAAATTACCAGCTCTACTAATACATTTTCCACTTTTTATATTTTTAAGATAAATTTAAGTGTCTTGCGCATGAGTTCTAAATGTTGGTACTACTTGGGCTCAAGGCCCATGGTCCATTCCAGATTCACTCACACACTCTCCTTTCAATTAACGTAGCCTCCTTTCGAGCTCCGACCCGAAGCGAGGGGGGACTTAGCTGCTGCAAACAGACGCTAGAGGGATCCAAAAATGGAGTTCGCAAACAGATTGGTCGGCGCAGCAATGAGAGCAGCCAATAACAACACAGTGATAAACGTATGCCTCGTAGGATCTTTCGCGGCGCTATCTGTGCGATCTATGAAACAGCAAAAGGACATAGAAGCTCTGGAGGCCGAGAAGGAGTTTTTGATAAAATCAAACAAAGCTATGAAAATGACTATGTGGGATTGGAAACAACAGCTATTCGCTGAAGCAGAATCTGATGCTGCTTTGGTCCCTCTTGCCAGACTCAAGACCATTTACGGGGAGGCGCCATCGCCTCCAATCGGTACTCTCTTTCTCTCTTAACCCTTATCTATGCGTATTTCCTAATTTGGTAGTATGGTTCAGTTTGGGTATTAGGTAAGTTCGTTTTGAGGTCAATGTGGTATTACTATTATCTTCCGCTGCCAGAAATTCCAAATTCCTATTTGGTTCTCTATGTAATGCAGGATGGCTGCAATTTAAAGATTATGTATCTGCTTCGAGATTAACTCGTAGCTTTATGCCGTATTTATTCAAAAAGAGAACACTGAATAGTGTACAATTATATGATCCTAGTAATCATACATGATAGATGCCAACCTGTTTCCCGCAGACCTTGAGTCCTAATTCATCCATACACCAAATGTTAGTATAATCTATTGGGGTGCAAGGATGTGAATGGCAAGCTCCAATGATCCTAGGACAAAGACATTTATAATGAATTCCAAAATAAGGGTTTCTCACTGGCTCATTTGCCATTGCTATTATGGCGATCGTTTTTCTTGTAGCACTGCTTCAATGCTGTTTAATTTGGTGCATTTCACATGCGGGAAATGCAACAATGAAAATTCTATCTTGCTTTGATTCTGAAGCAAGTACGAATTTGTTGTTTGGAATTAGATTGTTTTGTATTAGTATGTTTGAATGGCGGATTGGCCAATGAACTTCAGAGAAATACAACCCACGTTTGTACTTTCTTCTTAAATGATGAACTATTACATCACTTTACATTTAAAAAAGTTTCAACACTACATTTGATGTAGTCTTCAGCCAAGGGGGAGCATGACCAGGACATTGCCTAAGCCCCAAATGAGAGTGAGGGAGAGAGTTCAAAGAGGAAATTGGATACCATTTTTTCCTTTGTTTATTGCCAAAGCATGTGTCCGTTGCGTGCACTACTTTGAATTGTTGCTTGTGTCAATATGGTTATTGTATACTAAATTAGCGATAGAATGGTTTCTGATACTCACATCAGAATAAATGTCTCATCAATTGCACGAGGAAGATTTTGGTGAATTATCGTTATGTTATGTCAATTTCAGAATATATCTGTACAGCTGAATTGAAGATTCAAACTTTGCATTCCTATTATAGTATTTTCTTAGCTGGATCACTTCCCCTCCCTGATTGCTTTTGACTTATTTTTTTCTGCAGGGGCTACCGTCAAAGAAGCAGCAAAATCACCTGCGTCCAAAATTGTAATTTAAAGTTGTTTTATTCAGAATTTTTTACTTTAGGTAGATGAAGATCAGATTGTAATCTCTCACTTAGGCAGATAAGCAGTGGACCAGTCACGCTTTTATTAAATTTTGTAAGAACTATCAGTATAGTGGATAAATAATAATAGCCATTGTTTGTTCAGAGGGTTTGAAATTGCAATATAGGAAGTCGGATCAAAAATTTAAATTCTAGTCGTACCCTTTGATATTTCCTTCTGAATTGTAGGTAAAAGTGCAAAATGATCACCCTTCATCTGTTTAAATCCGGATGAGTGTTATTCTGGCATAGGAAGGGTATTGTGAGGAAGTGTTGTGGGAAAAATAAACTTGGGGGTTTGAAACCATTGCCTTTTCCAACACTGTTTCTTCATAGTCTTATCTCGGAGTGTCAGTAAAATCATGGAATTAGCTGTTCACGCTTTGATTGGAAGCAGATTTTGGAAAGCAAGGGAGGGCTTTTTTTTTTTTTAATAATTACTCTATATGTTATTCGTCTGAGATGAAGGTTTTACCAACAGTTTCATAAGGTAGGAGGCAAAAAGTTTCCTTCATTTGTATTGGTTTGTCACCTGGAGATACCCATCAAGTTAGGAAAAAAAAAATATTATAGTTAGAGAAATACAATAATATTTTTAAATGAAATAAGATAAAACATGGAACCAATGTAAATAATAAAAAATATGGAAGTCAAAGCAGGTAAGTAAGAGATATGAATATAACGAGGAAGATACATAGTTTTCAAGGGGTAAACTGATGTTTTAGGCTTTCCCCCCAGAAGGTACTATGTGCTTTTAAGTTTTGCACATGACATGAGACGACCCGTGAGAGCTGGATTTGTCATTATTTCCAATATTTTGAGTGTAAAAAATGTTGGAAAATCACAGGGTAGGATAATTATATTTCCAAAGAGTTTAATAGCTTTCTTTAGATTTGGAGTTCAAATATCTCAATTATTTATTTTTAATTAATTATTTTAATGGCAATTAGAATAAAAATTTATCTTATATTATTTATTACATCATTTATAATTGATTTTGTATTTCTGATAAAAAAAAAAAGAAAAAAGAAGAGTTGAAATGTAAATTTATGTATTGAGATGTAATTGTGAACCTTTATTGATAAATTATCTTTTAATATTTACGATGAGGTTGATTAATTGACCCACTAGGCTCTGCTAAGTTCCGTACAAATTCTGGAATATTCCAAATGGAATATTATATTCGTTGAATTAATACCGTAGTCCATGGTTCTAAAACCTTATCATTTCAATTTGTCAGGTCAGGTCATGTTTTTTATTTATTTATTTATTAAATCATAATTAATAAATCAAATTAAATTGTTATTTACTTCTTTTTTATTATTTTAAATTTAATCCTTAAGATTATAAAAATTAAATTGATAAATGTGAAATATATTTCTTTTGAGTTTGGTTGAAAAAATAGATAATAAATAACTTAAATTATTTAATTAAGATTTATTAGTAAAAAAGGATTATTATATGTTAATAGAAAAGTGGATTAATTATGCAAAATAAAAAAGAGGGACTTATATGAATATCTAAGAAAATAAATTATCCATATTGTAGGGACCCACCCGCTTAGGATCCGATAAAGTTGGGGTGTTTTTATAGAAAAGACAGAGCCGAGAGATTTAGAAAAATTTGGTAGATGGAATAACTAGAAATTTCTCATGGCGACCATTCCATTACAGTGCCATTTCCCACCACCACACCTATAGCCTAGAGAAAATAATAGAGATACATTTCAATTTAATCCGGAAGAGGGGCAAATCACATGGAAGAAGAGCTGCCTGCCCAGTTACGCCCTCCCTCGCTTTGTTATTCTAGTATGCCATTTTAAGGTGTTTCATAGTCTCAAATCTTTCATTTTTGGTTTTCCTCTTCCTCTGTCTCTTCCCCTATACGGACCCATTTTGCTTTTATACGTCTTCATATACTTGCCCGTTTCCAATTGGGTTCTTGTAAGGAAGGAGAGTGGTTTTCAAGTGAATTACTAGATTTCTTTTTTCGATCTGTTCGTTTTTTGGGTGATTTAGAGAGAAACATAGAGGTGTATGGAGATGGAAGAGAGTGTGTTGTTTCAGTGGACGGTGTTCAGATCTCTACTCGCTATTATTCAGTGGTGGGGATTCAATGTTACAGTTATTATCATGAACAAGTGGATCTTCCAGGTCTGTTTCTGCTTATTTGATTGTTGAAAAAACCATCTTTTTTTTTTTCATTTATATAGATTCTGCAAGATGGGTTAGTTTATTTTTTCTGTTGATATATCTATACATACATACGTACATACATTAAAATTTTGTGAACGGATTAACTTAATTTTTCTATAGTAATGAATATTTGTTGATTTCGTTTGATGGGCATGCTGAATTATGAAGTATCTCGGTCTTTTTAAGGCTTTGGTATGATGGGTGACCTTAATTTTTTATGTTCATTTTATGCTGTGCATTGATGCTGAATCTGGAATTTGTTTTCTGTGCTTTGGTTATTCTGAATTTTGAGTTTATAATTACTTCAGTTGTGTTGATTTCTGGAGAAATTTATTCCATTTTTCTATTTGCTCGGTTCTCCTTAGATTCGAAGCAGTTCAATTTTAAGGATTTATTTTCAATTTTCCATATTTTTAGCAATCTATAAATTCAACTAAGGATTCAAATCGCCATATTTTTGTCTTCAATGTTCTAGACAATTTATAGAGGACTTGATGCAGGTGGACATGAATATTTGGTATACAGGTTTGACATATTGGAATATTATAAGCACACAAACTGCCAGATGTCGTTGTTACAGTTAAGGTGTTCATCAGTTTGCCCATCTTTTTATTTTCATTTTCTTTTTGGTGTTACAGAGCTTTTCACATGATCATATGGAGAAAATGACTAACAGCAGGCTGTCATTTCCATATGCACCCTTTTACAATCAACTGCAAACCAATGCTCAAATCTTATTTAGCCAACTAATAATAGGTCTAGGTGTTATATGTTTCCTAGGAATGTCTCCAGTGCTAAGGATGTGGTTAACGCCATTTAATGGAAAATTATAATATTTGCTGTGCCTATTTATGTAAAATGAAATCATGGTTCTGTTTGACAATAGGAAAACGGTAAGGAGTCTAGTGTTGCTATATTTCTTATTGGCAATATTTTGCCCTTTGGGATAGCATGTCGGTTACGGGGAGAGGACTAAGATGTGACATCAAAACTGATGGGTGATAATTTATAGATTGCTATATCATATGCTGGATTCCCTTTTTCATTTTGATGCTTTTGTTTGTTTGACAAACTGGGAGGATGCACGTTCATAGCTTGGACTCTCAAGATCTTGTAGTCTTTATATTTATTTGAGATTTTGTACTACCATATTAATTGTGTAAAGCTAGATGTGTGTTTGTGTTGGCATGATAATGGGTTTTAAATGTTAACTGTTGAGTTTTAAAATGATATCAATCTTATTTTAGTGTTGCTGCCTTGCTGGATATATCATGCTTCATGTTTAACTTTTATTTCTTTCTTTTATTGATGTGCATTTCATTGTTGTCTTATTTGGTAATTGGTTAATTCCTTTTTGCCGCCTAGGAAGTATCTGGTTAACCACTGATCAAGTAATTTTCAGTTAGAAAGTGACTGTTGTCTCATGGCTGTTGACTAGGATTTTGGTTGTATTATGGATATAGATTACTTTTGTTGAAGAGTTTTCCTTGTTGGCTAGCTTGTTTGAAAGTTCTATATTCTTAAGAACTAGCTTGCTTGATGTTTATGGTCATTATCGAAGCTCTACAAATTTGATATGTTAATTTGTACAGAAGTTGGACTTCAAGTTTCCACTCACAGTATCTTGTGTTCACTTCATATGCTCATCCATTGGAGCATATCTTGCAATCAAAGTGCTGAAGCTCAAACCGCTAATAGTGGTTGACCCTGAGGATCGCTGGCGAAGGATATTTCCTATGTCATTTGTATTCTGTATCAACATAGTTTTGGGGAATGTAAGCTTACGTTACATTCCAGTTTCATTTATGCAAACAATTAAGTCATTTACTCCAGCAACCACAGGTCAGCTCAGAATTCATCAACATGTTACTTTATCATTTTCCTGCTTTCTACTGTATTACTGTTTTCAACTTGTCATATCGACCTCTATGGATTGTTTCAGTTTTTTTGCAGTGGTTGGTATGGAGAAAATACTTCGATTGGAGAATTTGGGCTTCTTTAGTACCAATCGTTGGAGGAATACTTCTCACTTCTGTTACTGAGCTTAGCTTTAATGTGTTTGGATTTTGTGCTGCCTTATTTGGATGTTTGGCCACTTCAACGAAGACAATCCTTGCAGAGTCTCTGCTGCATGGATACAAATTTGACAGGTAGTGTCATTGTTGTCATTAGGATATCAATTATCTTCTCCTTTTAGTTCTTTGTTTTTGCTTCACTTGTACTGTTTGTTATTACCTATTTTCTTGGTAACTCTCTGGTTGGAATCTTTTCACGTGGCTTAGTTTAGATATTCTTTTAAAATATTTTGCTTCTTCATAATGTTAAATAGTCTTTTCAATCCTTGATATGTACCTTGAGCAATGTGATGTTTCAAAGTCTTATTAGAATCTAACCTTCTTGGATCAATATTACTAGAAGGTAAAACTCAGTATCTGCATTTGCATTTGATTTGTAGTGTCAAGATCATACCGTGTAATTCCGGTTTTGAATATATGTAATATAGCCAGTGGCAACCAATAGTCCAACCCCTAAATGCAATGTTATTGACCAGAAATAGTATATGCTGTTGCTGAGTTTACTTATTGTTAAACTACCCAAATCACGATAGAACCTTTTCTTTTCTTTCTGTGGAGTTGCTTTAGTGCTGCAATGTGAACAGTTTTATGTGTGAATAAGGAATTGTTATTTGAATTTGTGGAGAAGTCATTGGATTGGAAGATGGAATGGAAGTCTCCCAAACCCAATGGATTAGATTTAGGTGTTCACAAGCAAGGGGAGGAGAACATTCTGGGAGATAACATTTATAGGCTCTCGGTTTTCTTTGTTAAAGCTAACAATATAAAATCAAGATTAAATTTTTGAAAAATTATAATTGTTTCTTCTTCTTCTTTTTTTTTTTCTTTCTTTTTAAGGGAGAGCTAGGATGCATTTGTTGAACTTCTTGGCAAGATTTCTTGCCGCATAATCAATCTGATTTCTTTTTCTTTTTATTGATTTTTTGTTTTCACTTTTTAGCATAAACACAGTGTACTACATGGCGCCTTTTGCAACCATGATACTGGGAGTACCGGCAATGCTACTTGAAGGTAATGGTGTTGTAGATTGGTTTTACACTCACCAATCTGTCTGGTCTTCCCTTGTCATCATCTTCAGTTCTGGGGTGCTGGCTTTCTGTCTTAACTTCTCCATCTTCTACGTGATTCATTCCACGACGGCAGTTACATTCAATGTTGCTGGAAACCTTAAGGTAAGATCAATTAAGAAAAAATTAATGTCTATGAACAAATTCTATTCTTGAGCGTTTTCAGTATTTGAACACTTGGCATTAAAGAGCTTTTAAAATTTCAATGCGGTCCTAAGAATGACCTTACATGTTATTAAAGTTCTTTATTTCAAAGCTTACGAACTCATAGTTCTATGTTGACTCTCTGCAGGTTGCAGTTGCAGTCTTGGTTTCATGGTTGATTTTCCAGAACCCAATTTCAGCTTTGAATGCTGTTGGATGTGGCATTACACTTGTGGGATGTACATTTTACGGATATGTGAGGCACCTTCTCTCTCAACAGCCACCATCACCAGGGACACCCCGGACCCCTAGGAATCGGATGGAATTGCTTCCCCTTGTAAATGACAAGTTAGATGATAAAGTCTGAAAACGAGGCTCTTAGCGGTTGGCATAGGATTAATACAAGTATGAAAAGGGGGAATTGAAAAAACTTTGTCTTGCCGAGTGAATATTCTGCATAAATTTTTAATTTATGTTTTCTTTTTCTTGATTAGATATAGAAAATTTTCGATTACTTGCAATTATTTTTCTCATCAACTTGCATGATTTAAGTACCCAGTAGTTATGTACTCCCCTAACCTCGTAGATGACATTCAAGGTTGCACATTATTGCAGCTTCCAACCAAAAGACGCATGGTTGATTGACCCTTTTTATCTCCAAAACAATATTTCCCCATGTCAAATTTGCTAATTAATCGGAATTTTGGTGCTATTTTGGACAATTAGCCGATGATTTATAGAGTTGCTGGTCACATTTTGGTTCTTCATCACAACCCAACAAGGAAAATGACAGAAAGATGTTGATGTTCCCAAGGCTAAGATAAACCAACACAAGAATGCATAACCTTGCACATAGGAGAGAGATTCTCATAATATTTCATAGGATACAAAGGGATGATCTGGTTAGCACCCAGTAGGTTACATTTTACAAAGGGATGATCCGGTTAGCACCCATTTTTATCTAAACTAAAAATATCTAACTGAAGTTATCCACTTTTAGCTACGCCAAGAGCCAGAAGTTTTTCTTCCATCTGGTGCTGATAAGGTACCCACCCACGCTTTTGCTTTGCTTGCTCACCCCAATAGTCAGGCAGTCAACATTATTGATACACTGGTCCACAAACTCCTCACTGCTGCTGCTCCCACACAGGCTGCAGAAAAACAAAAGGAAAAAAACTACCCATTAGCGTTAGATGCCCATATCAGAGCAGTGAAAAATTAAAATGGTGAGCAATACATTAATGGGATGCCTAGATTTGGACTCACCAATTGACAAGGAAAGAGGGTTTTTTCTGACCAACTACTAGGACCGACACATCTAGCTTCTTCACTTGGTTGATCACTGTGGCCAGCCTTAGCCCATGGACTACTAGTGCTTCCACTTCCACCTGAATAGTAAAACCATTAGATTCATTAATTGAAATGACAAATATTTGACATATTTCTCAAAAACAATGTCAGTTGTAGAGAGACAAAAAAGATGTAAAGGTAAATGAAACTCTCCTCTATCCCCTATGTATATGCCAATTTGACATATTTCTCGAAAACAATGTCAGTTGTAGAGAGACAAAAAAGATGTAAAGGCAAATGAAACTCTCCTCTATCCCCTATGTATATGCCAATCTCTATTATGGAAACCAGAAGTGAAATGAAAAGACAACTGATGAGGCGCTGAAAATTGTTCCTCATTCTCCCTCTTTGCAGAGCAGAAATGAATTATTTAAAAAAAAGGCTGAAAAGAAAAGAATGACTGAAAATAACCTAACATAAAAGAAAAGGTTGAAAGGGAAAACTAAAAACCAAAAGGAGGGAAAACAAATCCCTCTTGAAAGGGGAAAACTGAGGAAGCCACAACTCCCAAGCAGGATCTAGCAAACACTATTGTAAGAAAACACACTCTCAAAAACATGGGATCGGTCATATAAAAAAACAAAATGTGTTGCTAATTCAGAAGAGGGTTTAAAACCTGCCTGTGCTCACTCTCTGTTCCTTGATCTATAGAACCCAGGTCTCGAAATAGAGAAGGGAATAGAAAAATTAAAGGGTGTCAAATTATTGCATAACATAATGAAGCCTTATTATGAATACCTGTGGTTTACAAGCCTTGCAAAGGGAGCAAAGAGAATTTGCAAGATAAGGAGAAGAAGAATCAGACACAGAGGCCCTATCATTACCCCTGTTAGCAGGAGGGATAATGTGAAGCAGAGTAAGCAAGTCACCCTTGTTAGTGGCGTGAGTGAGTGCCCACATCATTGCATGTTTTGAATGAGAGGTGTTATCCACTACTACCATCACTCTCTTTCTCATACCCAACCCACCATTGTCACCACCGGACATGTTAAGCCCCTCCATTTGCTTCAAATTCCTGTCACAGCCCCAGTTAAAATCACCTTCAGTGGTGCTATACTTGTTATTGCAACCCCACCTCCTGGATGTTGATCTCCAAGCTTCTCCGCCACTTAGCTGCCTTAAGAATGAGCCTGAGCTTGGCATTTTCTTTCACTTAACCTATTCTTATAGGAAAAAAGCAATCAGTAATAGTACAGCAGCAGAAATGAAAGTATAGAAAGCTATTACTCTACAGAGACAGAGGATGAAGAGAGAGAGAGAGAGAGAGAGAGATGGCTGTGAAGTCAGAGGGAGTTGTGATTTGTAGGTTGGTTTTAATATTAAGATAAAAAGAACACCCTTTTAAAGGAAAAAATTGTAAATAAATAATAAAAACGTGAGAGGGACAAGTGGTGAGGTGACGGGCATAGGGGTTGAGGGCTAACTTGTGAGATTGTGATGATGTAAAGCCATGATTTTTATCTCTTTGTGCAGGTTAAAGTCACGGGGATCCCTGGCTAAGTATGGCTTTGTATTTCAGAGAAAGAGAGAGAAAGCCATTTCTAATCAGTTTATGAATTGTTATGATGAAAGAAAGGATTCTTTGCTTTGCAGTACAAAACTGTCAGACTTCTCTACAGTTCTTAAAATCCTTCTTCAATGTTATTATTCATCATCTTCAGAGATAAAGTTAAAGGATATATGTGTAATCATCTGAACAGTAGTTACTAATGGGTTTGGTTCATTTATGTTGAATTAGTATTCAAAACTATTGTCCGTACGGACTTAGCTTAGTGGTAAGTAAGTATTAGAGTTGGTATAAATATTTAAAACTATATACAATGTTGGAGTTAACACGTGAATAATCAGATTTAGTTCTGTTCTTTAATTGGGTTCTCTGGAACTTGAAATTCAATCAATCCCATTAAATTTTAGTAAAAAAAAGGAAAACATACAAGTCATGGCTTCTTGTGTTCCGTTCTCTTCAGAACAAATGATTTTGAATGGACATTTTCAGGTGAAAGACTCAACAACTAATGGTCATTTTTCAAGATCAACGATAATGATTATTACGGCAGAGTTGATGTCCATCACAAGCAACTATTTTTTTTAACAATTTGAGATTGGTAATATTAAAAACATACAGAGTTACGTAAGAGAAAAAAACAGAGTGAAAAAGCAAAGCCATTTTAGCATAGGAGCCAAAAAGTACAGCAACCGGTTGCTTTCCTTCGTTGCAAATCACAAGGCCTTATAGAACAGTGGAAACGCAGAGCAGAGGTCACCACAGCGGCCATTGCGATTTATTTAATGAATTAATTAAGTAATTATGAGAGAATAGTAAATAGAAATAAATTAATTGAAATGACCAAAATGAAAGGAAATGTCAGAGATTGGGTCCATCGTGAATTGAGCCTTTTCTGGTTTACTGTGTCAGAAGATGGTACTTCAAAATTATTGCACCCGCTTAGCTCGCTGGTTCTTACACTTGTATCATTAAATTACTAATATACCCTTATGTTGGATTTGAAAGTTGGTAATGGTGAATTGGGAAGAGCGAGAGAGAAGGGAATAGAGACGAATTAGCATTCAGCATAGACGTTGTTTGCTTCTCGTGAATAGGATCAAATCTTTCTCAAATATGTATTTTATTGGGATGTTTCATGTTTATGTTTCTGAAATTTCTTATTTTCATGATTCATTTATGGAGGAATAGTTAGGATAATCTACAGAAACCCATAATGCAAATAAAGAATAAGGCCTAGAAACCTAACAAACGAGCCCATCCAACCACTAGCACAGGCAGAAATAAGGCTTGTTTTGTGGAGGCCTTTCAGCACTTTTATGTACAGAATTTTAATGGAATTTTCTGTGTTTGAAGAAAAGAAAGAAAATGGGGTCCCTACCCAAGTAATCTCTAGCAGCTCCTCCCTCAATCTATAGCCATACTAACAAATACTTCATGGTGGTATGGCTATCCACTACTTCTGAGTCATTATTAGGATCATAAATATCATATTAAATTTCATGAATCCAATCACTTTTTAAAAAAATACTTCCTGGTTGTTAAGGGTTTTCTGTTTTTGGGTTTTGCTGCTGTGGGTTGGTTGGGTTTTGCTGTAACTCACTAAGGCCTTGGGCCTTTTCTTAGTTGAACTTTTAAGGATTTTTTTTTTATCATCTTCCTTAAAGAAGGGCAGCTATGCCAAGAGAAGCAAATGGTAATGACTAATAAATAGGGTAAATATCACAGAATATACCTGAACTTTGAGGGTTGTAACAGTAAGGTCCTTAAACTTCAAAATGTAACATAAAAATACCTGAACTTTGAATTTTGTAACATTAAAATCCTCGGTAACTTTAACAGCCGGTTTTCCAGTAAAAGAATGACGTGGCTTGTCCAGGTGGCACCCACT
>CAOGCB011128114.1:0-17600 GCA_948266635.1 Cnidoscolus chayamansa | reverse complement strand
AAGAAAAAAAAAGCTACTTGACTTCAATAACTCATAGGTTTCTGTCTCATATTTGGGGACCTCTCATGAGGTTAAAATGAACTAGTTAAAGAAGTACTCCCTAGACCCTGGCCGGGGACAATCTGTTGGATAAGGAGTCTTCCCTAGACCAGGTTAACCTTGCAAGCGAAGAAGATAATCTGTTGGATAAGGAGTCCTCCCTAGACCCCTCATCAAACAATTGAAGAGATGTACTTTATCTACACCTCACAAATGCCCATTCTAATATGCAACTGCAAGGGGCAGGCAACTCATCCTTCCTGAATACTTACAGACTACTCACATCCAAGCATCAATTGAACATCTTAGTTCTCTTGGAACCACGCATTAGCTCTAAAAGCAGACATGGTAATAAAAAGATTTCGCTTTCCCTTTTCACATAGTGGAGGCTCACGAATTTTTAGGCGACATATGGTTTATATGGAATAATCTATGCAAAGTTAATATTTTCAATAACAACCAATAATTCATACATACGAAGATATCCATCGATAAGGGCCCAAAAATGCAATTCACAGCAATCTATGAAATCCCAATTGCCAACCTCCATAAGCTCCTATGGCAGAGTCTCTCTTTCATATAGCCTCACGAGAAAGTTAACTGGATTCTAGCAAGAGATTTTAATGCTTTGATTTTAGCATATGAGAGGAAGGGTGGAGTTAGACACAAATTAGGGATCTTTAGAGAATTTGCTTCATGGTTCTACAATTCAAACTTAATAGACTTAGGCAGTAAAGGCCCTAGATACACATGGCATCGAGGCACTCTCTTTGAAAGATTAGATAGGGCCTTGAGTAATAAACAATGGAGAACTACCTTTCCAAAAGCTAGCATTTTTCACTTGCTAAGATTACAATAAGATCATTGCCCACTTCTCATAAAACTCCAAGAACACACCTCAGCAAGACTCAAACCTCGTCCCTTTAGCTTTCAGGTTGCTTGGCTTACGCATAAAGATTTTAGTCATCTAGTCAAAGATAGTTGGGATCTCTCAACCACCAAAGTAAAAAAAAAATATAAATGATCTCATGCAATGATTAAAAGTATGGAACTTCCATGTCTTTGACAATGTTTCCAATAGAAGAAAAGACTCCTTGCAAGAATTGAAGGCATCTAAAAATACCTTGAGCACCGCCCATCAAAGCACCTTCGGAGAATAGAGAAAGAACTCAGGTCAGAATTAGATAATATTCTAGACAAAGAGGAGCTTATCTGGTATCAGAAATCAAGATTCGAATGAATAAACTAGGGTGATAGGAACACTAAATTCTTCTACATCCAAAATAATTTTTAAAAGGAAAAAGAACATAATCGAAATGCTCTAGGATGACAAAGGTACCTGGATAGATAACCAAGAAGACTTGAAAATTCTTGCTTGTAACTTTTTAAGAAATTATACTTAAAAAAGGAATATCCGATGCCCAGTTACCACATCTCAGGTAAATTTCCTAGCATACCGCCTACTTACGCTACAACTTTCAATAATAATATTACTATAAAAGAAGTTCGCACTGCCCTATTCGACATGAAACCATGGAAGGCCCTTGGCCCTGACGGTTTCCACGTTGGGTTTTATCAAAATTACTGGCACATTGTTGGCAACAACATTTGTAAAGAATTTAATCGCATTTGGAAGGGCAAGCCTCTGGATCCCATAGTCAACAACACTCTGATCTCACTGATCCCTAAGGTCCTAAACCCCATGAAGATTACTGACTTCAGACCTATCGCCCTATGTTCGGTGTTGTACAAAATACTCATCAAAGTCATCGCCAACAGAATCAAAACGTGCCTGCCGGAAATTATAGGACCTTACCAAACCAGCTTCATAGTAGGATGAAATATTTCATAAAATGTCATAACAGCTCAAGAATTAATCCACTTAATGAGAATCAAAAGAGGAAAGAAAGACCTTCTACTTGTTAAAGTCGACTTGGAGAAAGCCTTCGATAGACTTAGCTAGGATTTCCTACACGACACTCTGAAATAGGCAAGTTTTCCTAACCAGTTAGTTTCTATAATTATGAATTGTGTTTGCCCCCCTTCCATGTAGGTACTATGGAACGGTGACCTCAGAAAAAGCTTCCACTCTTCTAGAGGATTGAGACAAGGAGACCTACTCTCTCTATATCTATTTGTTCTATGCATGGAAAGATTAGCACATGGCATACAAGAGGCAGTCCTAAAGAAAAAATGGAAATTGATTTCTCTTAATTGAGGCGCCCCCTAACACATCTCTTCTTTGTATACGATCTAATCTTGTTTGCTGAAGCAACACACTCCTAAGTTGAGACCACCAACGGGGTTCTTGAATCTTTCTGTGCGTCCTCGGGATAGAAGCTAAATAAGGCTAAAACCAAAGTCAATTTCTCCATAAACATAGGAGTATAAACTAGACAAATGTTAAGCAACAAACTGGGAGTCAAAGAAACTAGCGACCTTGGCAAATACCTGGGTGTCTCGCTGTTGCACTTTAGGGTACTAGGAACACATTTTAGCATATTGTATATAGAATCAAATAGAAATTTTCCAGCTGGGAAACTCGAAAGCTTTCTATGGCAGGAAGAGTGACACTTGTCCAGTTTGTAGTTTCAGCCATTCCCACTTCCAACATGCAAACTACTTTACTACCTAAAATAATTTGCACAGAGGTGGACAAACTGTGCAGACAGTTCATTTGGGGTTCCACTAAAGATAAAAGAAAAATAGGATTAGTTCCTTAGAATCTAGTTCAACTTCCAAAAAGCATGGAGGAACTAGGTTTTAGAAATACTCTTGTTACTAACTTGGCCTTCCTCATGAAGATCGCATGGGGTATCCTTACAAACACGGAAGCCCTATAAGTTCAAGTGTTAAGTTCCAAATGTGGACCTCTCACTCATTCATCAATGGAGAAGCCTCCTAAATCAAATTGCTTTAACCTTTGGAAAGGTATCATCTTAGTAAGGAGTAACCTATATAATGGCTTACACTGGTTAGTGGGCAACAGGCGCTCTATCATATTTTAGACTGATACATGGTTTTCAGAAGGAACATAGCTATAGAAAGAAGCTACTAAATCCATCCCAGCAGACATTATGAATCACACGAGAGCTGACTATGTGGAATGCCAAAGGAACTAGATGCGATACTGCTCGCAAATTTCCTATCAGCCTCTATGGTCCTTAAACTGACGAAGGTACCAACTTTCAGAAGGACCATATCAACTGACACTTCGATCTGGAGTCGTACTAGTTCAGGACAACTCACAGTTAAAGATTTTAGTCATCTAGTCAAAGATAGTTGGGATCTTTCAACCACCAAAGTAAAAAAAATATATATAAACAATCTCATGCAATGATTAAAAGTATGGAACTTCCATGTCTTCGACAATGTTTCCACTAGAAGAAAAGACTCCTTGCAAGAATTGAAGGCATCTAAAAATACCTTGAGCATCACCCATCAAAGCACCTTCGGGGATTAGAGAAAGAACTCAGGTCAGAATTAGATGATACTCTAGACAGAGAGGAGCTTATCTGGTATCAAAAATCAAGATTCGAATGAATAAACTAGGGTGACAGAAACACCAAATTCTTCTACATCCAAAACAATTTTTAAAAGGAAAAAAGAATAGAATCGAAATGCTCTAGGATGACAAAGGTACCTGGATAGATAACCAAGAAGACTTGAAAATTCTTGCTTGTAACTTCTTTAAGAAATTATACTTAAAAGAGGAATATCTGATGCCTAGTTACCACATCTCAGGTTTATTTCCTAGCATACCCCCTACTTGCACTACAACTTTCAATAATAATATTACTACAAAAGAAGTTCGCACTGCCTTGTTCGACATGAAACCATGAAAGGCCCTTGGCCCTGACGGTTTCCACATTGGGTTTTATCAAAATTACTGGCACATTGTCGGCAACAACATTTGCAAAGAATTTAATCGCATTTGGAAGGGCAAGCCTCTAGATCCTATAGTCAACAACACTCTGATCTCACTGATCCCTAAGGTCCCAAACCCCATGAAGATTACTGACTTCAGACCTATTGCCCTATGTTCGGTGTTGTACAAAATACTCATCAAAGTCATTGCCAACAGAATCAAAACATGCCTATCGAAAATTATAGTACCTTACCAAACCAGCTTCGTAGTAAGACGAAATATTTCATAAAATGTCATAATAGCTCAAGAAGTAATCCACTCAATGAGAATCAAAAGAGGAAAGAAATACCTTCTACCTGTTAAAGTCGACCTGGAGAAAGCCTTTGATAGACTTAGCTAGGATTTCCTACACGACACTCTAAAATAGACAAGTTTCCCTAACCAGTTAATTTCTATAAATATGAACTGTGTTTCCTCCCCTTCCATCTAAGTACTATGGAACGGTGACCTCACAAAAAGCTTCCACTCTTCTAGAGGATTGAGATAAGGAGACATACTTTCTCCATATCTATTTGTTCTATGTATGGAAAGATTAGCACACGACATACAAGAGGTAGTACTAAAGAAAAAAAATGGAAATTGATTTCTCTTAATCGAGGCACCCCCTAACACATCTCTTCTTTGCAAACGATCTACTCTTGTTCGCTAAAGCAACACACTCCCAAGTTGAGACCACTAACGGGGTTCTTGAATCTTTCTACACCTCCTCGGGACAAAAGCTAAATAATGCTAAAACCAAAGTCTATTTCTCCATAAACACAATAGTACAAACTAGACAAATGTTAAGCAACAAACTGGGAGTCAAAGAAACTAGCGACCTTGGCAAAAATCTGGGTGTCTCGCTATTGCACTTTAGGGTGACTAGGAACACATTTCAGCATATTGTAGACAGAATCAAATAGAAATTGTCCAGTTGGGAAACTCGAAAGCTTTCTATGGCAGGAAAAGTTACACTTGCCCAGTCTGTAGTTTCAGCCATTCCCAGTTACAGCATGCTAACTACTTTACTACCTAAAATAATTTGCACAGAGGTGGACAAAATGTGCAGACAGTTCATCTGGGGTTCCACTAAAGGTAAAAGAAAAATAGGATTAGTTCCTTAGAATCTAGTTCAACTTCCAAAAAGCATGGGGGAACTAGGGTTTAGAAATACTCATGTCACTAACTTGGCCTTCCTCGTGAAGATCACATGGGGTATCCTTACAAACACAGAAGCCCTATGGGTTCAAGTGTTAAGTTCCAAATATGGATCTCTCACTCATTCATCAATGGAGAAGCCTCCTAAATCAAATTGCTTTAACCTTTGGAAAGGTATCATCTTATAAGGAGTAACCTATATAATTGCTTACACTAATGAGTAGGGAACAGGCACTCTATCATATTTTGGACTGATACATGGTTTTCAAAAGGAACATAGCTATAGAAAGAAGCTGCTAAATCCATCCCAGCAGACATTATGAATCACATGATAGCTGACTGTGTGGAATGCTAGGGGAACTAGATGCGATACTGCTTCACAAATTTCCTATCAGCCTCCATGGTCCTCAAACTGACGAAGATACCAACTTTCAAAAGGACCATATCAATTGACACTTCGATCTTGAGTCGTACTAGTTCAGGACATCTCACAGTTAAATCAGCTTATACTTTCCTTTGCGGTGGTCAACTAACCCAAAAAGAATTACCACTGAGCCAAATTTAGAAATGAAAAGGTCCATAGAGGGTGTATATGTTCCTCTAGTTAAGCTCTCACAACGGTCTCTTAACCAACTAAGAAAAAGTGAGGAGACATCTAAGCAATTTCGACATATGTATGCTATGCAATAGGGAGCATGAAACAACCATGCTTGCTCTTAGAAACTGTCCCAAAACTAGAGAAACCTAGAATAATATCATTCCAAGAAAGATCAGGCAATTCTTCTTTTCAACCACTCTCACTATAAGACACTAGATCAGTGACAATCTAAATCTTGGCAATCTCACAAAGTAAGGAATAGAATGGCCATTATTATTTGGGGTAATATGTTGGAATATGTGGAATAAGAGAAATGAGGTCATGTTTACAAGAGTAGATACGTGCATGGCAACATTCACTTACCATACTATTTCACGTGCCAAAGGAATCAACACAGCCATATCCAACCTTAACCAAAATTAATACCCAATCACTAAAGTCCCTTAACTAAATACATTATCTAGACCTCCCCATTCTTTTGTGAAAAACAATACAGAAGCATCCTTTCAGTGGGAGAATGGGTAGGCATCAGGTGGAGGTGTCCTACGAGACCCATTAGGATGCTGGATTTTTTGTTTCGTCTTGAAGCTTAGTTCTTCCCCAATTATAGGCTATGAGTTACACTCCATATGGACTAGTATGAATCTAGAAGTGCAATATAGATTCTCATGCATCATAGTTGAATGCGATAAGTTGACAGTAGTTAGGTGGATAAATGGAGAAACCAAGGTACCATATGCCTCTATTCTGATGATAAACAACATTAGAAGTCTTTTTTATCATGAACTAATTATTTCTATCACTCACATAGGCAAAGTTGCTAACAAGAGTGCTGATTGGATCTCTCATTCTAAAGAATTCTTTGCGACATGCCTGCAAGTCCTACATAGGCTACCCTCAAACTTAATTCCAAAATTATGAGATGACTTACATTTTTATGCAAATTCTTGACTAGAATTTCTTTTTTCCTTTTAGTAGAAAAAAGATTTATTTATGATATTCGTTGATTGTTATTAACACATTAATCTTTTATTGTTAATATTTAAAATCTAATTTTTATAAATGTGTAATTATTAACTTGTCTTCTATTTACAATAAGTCATACACTTTTTTTTTTAATTTTTAGGATTGAAATAATTGCATTTAATTTAATAATTATATTATAAAATTTTAAAATCAAATAGTTATAATATAAATTAATAAAAGTTAAATATTAAATGTTGAGCATAATAAGGTTTATGTTAATTGATGCATTTAAGTTTAGCTATATGATGCCGTGCGGAAGCAAAAACAAATATAGGGATGATGATAAAACCCCGAATCAAAAAATTAGGTGTTTTTGGATTTATGGGTAGATTCGAACATGTGATTTATATGACGTTTTGCGGGAGATTGGCTAGGAATTTCGGAGTGATTCCTTAATCAAAGTTGAACTTCAAGATGTGAACAAAACTTTCAAAGAAGGACGTTTTTTGTAATGATGAACGGAAAAAAAGTTATGTGCATTTGAAAAGAACTAGTTTCTAGAATGTGGAAAATGAGATTGGAGTAGAAAATGAATTGATGTGAGGTAGCTGATGGCTTTTGATGTTTAAGGTTGGAAATTTAAAATATAGTAAGTGGTGAATGTTTTTGGGTCATATACAAAACCCTTGAATGTTTTTGGATCATACACAAAACCCTATTAGTTTTTGGAAACTAACAAAACCCAAAAGTGAATAACACTTTGTTTTTCTTTCAAATTCTGCATCTCTTAATAGAAATTTGTTTCACTTAAATAGTGAAACAGGAACGGGGAGTTACACAAAAATAAAGGCACTTAAAGCTACAAAACTGTCAAAAGACTAATAACCAACTAATTAAACACACTTAAAGACAAATAAAGCATTTTAAACATAAAACAATAGCCAAAAGAATTCCAAAGAGCCTCCCACATCCTCCACCACTATGGGCTAAAATCAAGAGTTAAACACATCATTTTGGGCTTCAAAGTGATCTTCAAATTAAAAAAGCTTGAAACAGCCCAAAAGGCTTCAAAAAAAGTTGGATCTTCATGCTATGTATGGATTCTGAGTTGGGTTATTCATTAAGATCAACAACATCATCTTCTAAAAGAGTATGAAGGCCCATGTCAAGAGTATCTTGGATGGCAAGGGCTAATGGGCCTCCATCATTCTCCCCTTCTTGTGAAGTCTTTCCTTGAATAAAAACTTGCATCAAATCTTCAATAGACTTAGAAAGGTCACTTACATTGAAGGTGTTGGAGATCTTGTAAAATATTGGAAGTTTAATCTTATAGGCATTCTGATTAATCTTCTTTAGGACTGTGTAAGGACCCTCGGCTTTTGGCATAAACTTATTCTTCCTTTTTAAAGGAAATATTTACTTCCTCAAGTGCACCCACACGAGATCACCTTCTTTGTATTCAGCAATATATTTCAGCTTGGATTGACACTTGTAGGCATCATTCTTCCTCTCAATGTGTGTTTTGGCCTTGGCATGAAGTTTGACTATTTCAGCAGCCCTTTCTTCGGCCTTCAAGTTGGATGGAACACTAGCATGGGTTTGGCTCAAATCAATTGGAATAAGAGGGCTAACACCATAAACCAATTCAAAATGAGTAAAATTGGTAGTCTTACTCTTAGAACTATTGTAAACAAATTCTGCATATGCCAACAAAGTATCCCAATTCTTCACTTTACCCTTCAACAAGCTTCTTAAAATGTTACCAAGGCTGCAATTTACTACCTTGGTTTGTCCATCAGTTTGAGGATGGAAAGTCGTACTGAATTTCAAAGTTGTACCAAATCTTGCCCACAAATTTCTCCAAAAATGACTTTAGAACTTTACATCCATATCACTCATAATACTCCTTGGAATTCTTTAGAGTTTTATAATGTTTTCAAAATACAAGTTCAGAATATGAGATGCATCATTAGTTTTGTTACATGTAACAAAATGAGCCATTTTAGAAAATCTATCGACAACAACCATAATAGAGTCATGATTCCTTCTTGTTCTTGGCAAACCAACTATGAAATCAATACTGGAGCATTTGGAACCAGCAAAGGTGTGTATGGACCATGTGCTTGTGATGTCATTTTGGATTGTTTGCATGTATTACAACCCTCCACAAGCCTTGAAACCTCCTTCCACGTCTTGGGCCAATAGAAGTTTCTACTAGCCAAGTCGTATGTCTTGTCTCTTCCAAAGTGACCGACTAAGCCTCCACCATGGACCTCCTTAAGAATAGCTTCTCTTAAAGAACTTTGGGGAACACAAACAACATCAAGTTTGAAAAGTTAACCATCATGAATTGTAAAATCCTTATGCACCATCTTTCCTAATTCTCTCCCAAATCTGACCAAAGTCTCTATCATTCTCATATAAGGTCTTAATATTTTCAAATCCCATGACATGAGCATGTATGATACTGAGAACCTCATATCTTCTAGACAATGCATCAGCCACAACATTACTTGGACCATCCCTATACTTACTACAAAATCAAAAGATTGCAAGTATTCAATGCAAGATGCATGTCTCTTATTTAACTTAGGTTGGATTTGGATATATTTGAGAGCTTAGTGGTCAGTATAAAGAATGAATGAATTTGCCAACAAATACTTACTATAATGTCTAAGCGCACGGACCAAAGCATAAAACTCAAGGTCATAGGCATACTACTATTTCCTAACTTCATTCAACTTTTCACTAAAAAATGCAATGGGCTTTCCTTCTTGACTCAAAATAGCCCCAATCCCTACCCCACTAGCGTCACACTCCAATTCAAAAGGCAAAGTGAAATTAGGTAAGAATAAAACAGGAGAATTTGTCATGGCATTCTTTAGTGAGTTAAAAGCAATGGTGGCTTGGGGGTCTATTTAAACAATCCCTTCTTTATGCCTGTTATTGGGCTTGTTATAGTGCTGAAATTCTTAATGAATCTTTTATAGAAAGAACAGAATCCATGAAAGCTTCTAACTTGAAACAAGTTGCTACGAATTGGCCATTCAATTATAGCTTTTACCTTTTCCGAACCCATACTAATCCCATCTTTAGACACAACATACCGTAAAAAACTAATGGTGCTATCACAAAAATGACACCTTTCCACATTTGCATACAATTATTCATGGTCTAAAACCTCAAAGACAAGTCTCAAATGCATACAATGCTCATATAAACTATGACTAAAAATAAAAATATCATCAAAGTATACTACCACAAATTTGTTGAGAAAAGGTTTGAGTACCTCATTCATAATATGGAAGGTGAATTTGAGAGTCCCATGGGCATGACCATCCATTCATACAGTCCTGTATTGGTTTTTAAAGCTGTTTTCCACTCATCACCTTCTCTTACACAAATTTGGTAGAATCCATTAGAGATCAATTTGTGTGAAGATTGAAGCTCCATGCAAACGGTTTAGCATGTCATCAAGCCTAGGAATTGGAAATCTATACTTGATTGTGATTTTGTTTACGGCTCTAGAATCAACCACCATTCTCCATTTTCCATTCCTTTTGGGTACTACAAATGCCGGAATTACACATGGAGATATACTCTCCCTTATGAATCCCATCTTCAACAATTCATCAACCTGCTTTTATAACTCATCACTCTCATTAGGGCTCATTCTATAAGACTATTTATGTGGAATTCGGGCTCCTAGAACAAAGCTTATATCGTGTTGTATGGTTCTAAGAGGGGGTAAACCGGAGGGTAATGTATTTGGGAATACTCTCTTAAACTCACTAATCAAAGATTGTACATTGTTTGGAATAATTTGATTCGAGTTGGGCTCATCTTTCACATCCATAGGGACAAAGCTAGATAGCTCCTCCAAGATCTCACTCTTCTCATCATTGGACAATAACCCAACAACTCCAACCTCCTTTTTCTTCTTTTTCATTTTGGGCAGCATAGGCTTGAGCAATATTTTCTTCCCATTATGGAATAAGGTATAAGTGTTATCTCTCTTTTGGTGTTGAACATCTTTATCATACAACCAAGGTCTTCTAAGTAACAAATGACAAGTTGTCATAGGAATAACATGGCAGCTCACCTCATCAACATATTTCCCTATAGCAATTGGAACAAGGCATTTCCTAGTCACCCTTATCTCATGCATAGGATCCAGCCAAGTCAACTTGTAAGGGGTGTCGATTGGCTCGGTTTTCAGTCCCAACTTGGTGACCATCTCATTGGAAACAACATTTTCACAAGCTCCACTATTAATAACAACTTCACACAGCTTATTATTTGTCATACATCTAGAGTGGAATAAAGATTTCCTCTTCCAATCCTCCTCACTCCTTTCTAAGTTCAAAACTCTCATCACAACTAAACATTCTCCATCCTCCATAGCATCACACTCAAGGACTCCTTCCTCATTAACATTAAAAACTGAATCTGCCTCATTGGAATCAGCAAGCAATAACACTTCCTCTATCTCTTCTATTTCCCTTATGGTCATTATATTTCTTGTGGGGCATTCAGAAGCAAAATGACCATAAGCTCGGCATTTAAAACATTTCAAGGCATTTTTAGAGACACTTTTGGTTGGTGGGGCAGTTTGAAGATTCTTGGTTAGGGTGGAGGTATTTTGGGTGTTTGATGGGATTTTTGGTGGTGGTGTGTAAGTAGTCTTTGTAGGGATAGATTGTGAGGTACTAGGGCTTGATTTGGGGAATGTGGAATAGTTAGAAGATTTGGAAAAGCTTCTGTTTTGGTGTGAGTGTGCCAAACTTGTTTCACTCCTCAAAGCTAGTCTTTTTAATTCAATTAAAGAATTATAAGGATAAAAACTAACCATGTCTTGAATGTCAAGATACAGTCCTTGGAGAAAACGCCCCATGAGAAGTTCCTCGTTCTCCTCCACATCACATTTCATAAAAAACTCTTCAAATTCCATGGTATATTATTCAATGGATTTGGTGCCTTGTTTGAGGCTCAACATCTTCTCAATCATTTTTTACTTGTAATGGGGTGGTAAGAACACCATATCCATTTCCTCTTTCATTCGGTCCCATTGGGTGATCCGTGGTCTCCCTTCTCTTACCCTTTGCTTTTGCAAATTTTCCCACCAAAGGGCAGCATATCCCTTCAACCTCATGGCAGCAAGCTTCAGCTTCTTTGTCTCAAATACCTCCCTCAGTTCAAAGGCTCTTTCAATAGAATATACCCATTCAACATCAATTTTGCCATGAAATTCAGGTAACTCAATCTTATAATTAAAGAGTTCCTCTTGTCTTTCACCACGGATGGGTGGGGGCATGTTTCGTTCTCCTCGACCAAAACCTCCATGAAAAGGTCCTCTCCCTCTTCCTCTAAACCGCCTAAGCCCAATACAAGCAGCTGGTCAGCTTCATTAAGATCTTCATCAAATGGCTCCTCATTCGGATTTCATGTATTTAATGGATAATTTTGAATAATTATTTCAATGGCCTCATTCTTTGTCTTAAGCATCTCCATCTCTATCCTTATTTTCTCAAATGTAGTGGCTAGATCTTATGGGTTAGTCATGATGTGTTTGTCTTTGTTTGTTGTTGTGTTTTGAGAATTAGACATGGAAAAAGGAAAGGAAAAGAAGTGTGGTAAGCAAGGCTCTGATACCAAATGATGGCATGCATAAGCAAAAACAACTATAGGGATGATGATAAAATCTTGAATAAAAAAACTAGGTGTTTTTAGATTTATAGGTAGATTCGAACATGTGATTTATAAGATGTTTTGCGGGAGATTGGTTGGGAATCTCGGGGTGATTCCTGAATCAAAGTTGAACTTCAAGATGTGAACAATACTTTCAAAGAGGATGTTCTTTGTAATGATGAACAGAAAGAAAGTTATGTGCGTTTGAAAAGAACTGGTTTATGGAATGTGGGAAACGAGATTGGAGTAGAAAATGAATTGATGTGAGGTGACTGATGGCTTTTGATGTTTAAGGTTGGAAACTAGAAATATAGTAAATGATTAATATTTTTGGATCACATACAAAACCCTTGAATATTTTTGGATCACAAACAAACCCTATTAGTTTTTGGAAACTAACAAAACCCAAAAGTGAATAACACTTTGTTTTTCCTTCAAATTATGCCTCTCTTAATAGAAATTTATTTCACTTAAATAGTGAAACAAGAAAGAGGAGTTATACGAAATTAAAGGCACTTAAATCCATACAAAATTGCCAAAAGAATAATAACCAACTAATTAAAGGCACTTAAAGACAAATAAAGCATTTTAAACATAAAACAATAGCCAAAAGA
The DNA here is from genome assembly GCA_948266635.1 of Cnidoscolus chayamansa. Classification (NCBI taxonomy): domain Eukaryota; kingdom Viridiplantae; phylum Streptophyta; class Magnoliopsida; order Malpighiales; family Euphorbiaceae; genus Cnidoscolus; species Cnidoscolus chayamansa. The sequence continues at coordinate 4,630 of CAOGCB011128114.1, read as the reverse complement.
ATTCTGAAGAGCCTCCCACGTCCTCCACCACTATGGGCTCAAATATGGGATGAAATCAAGAGTTAAGCACATCATTTTGGGCTTCAAAGTGGTCTTCAAATATAAAGGCTTGAAATAGCCCAAAAGGCTTCAAAAGAAGTTGGATCTTAATACTATATATGGATTCTGAATTGGATTCTGAATTGGATTCTTCATTAGGATCAACAACCTCATCTTCTGAAAAAGTACGAAGGCCCATATCAAGAGTATCTCGAACCTCCATCACTATATAATACATGTTAATATAACAAAAATTCATTATCACCATATATAATAGAAAATTAATGCTAAAAGCCTACATTATCATTCATCATTGCATTACCCATCAATTTTTTATTTGGAAATTTTAGAGAAAATAATTATTAATAAATTTATAGGTATTATCCATATTTTTATTGTATTATAATTATAAATACGACAAAAAATAAATAAATTTAATACCTAATAAACAAATTTTTAAATATAAGCTATAAAAATTATGCTATCAACAAATAATGAGTTCAAATAAAACCCCATAAATTTCAACTTTTTTTTTAAAAATTTAATTAACTTTAGTAATCTTGAATTTGAGATATTATAATTACTAGAAACAATTTTAATATTAAATTTTAATTATTATATATAAATTTATTTATTTTTATATTAAAATTTAATTTGTAATAGTAAAATATATAAATTTAAAATTTTATAACAAAAAATACATATGACTTATAATAAATAATCTTTTTCAATAATTTGATGATATTGTTTATACTAACTAAATTTTTAAATACAAATACTCTTGTATATCTTTTTCATATTATTTAATATTTATCTCAAATTTAACCTACTATTTTTTTTTCTTTCTTTTCAAATTATTGAAAAATAAGTCATGTATATTTATTTGTTATAATTTTTCTTAAATTTCTGTATTTTACTCTTACAAATTAAAGTTCATGTATTTTATTATTAAAGTATACAAGTTTATGTATATCCATTGAAATTTAGCCAATAAAAGACTTATCTAATTGCTCCACACCAATGACCACAATTAGTCAATCCACAAACTGCACGCTCTGCATCTCACCCTATTGTAGCATCATGCCTCAATGTGAGCCTCCTAGATAAAGAATGCAAAGATTACAACCATACTCATTTGTCAAGTAAATCTTAGACGTGTTTGATCTATAGATTCATTGTAGAGTTGGTGCATTTTTTGAGCCATAATATTCTCACAAAAAATAAGATCTTGCACAAACTGAAATTATTATTAAATTTTCATATTTACATTCCTACAATACAACTTGATTTGCAAAAAATTTATTGTAGATGATCTCTCAATTTTCTATCAATGTGTTATGAATTGATCAATTCAAGAAAATTTCCCAAATAAGTATCAGCATTCTTGATTAGTTTCTCGTATCAACTGCTACAGAGACAAAAAGTGAAATCAAATGCTTTCACAAAAACTCTATTCTGAGCTCCACGAAAAAGATACGCAAACTGATATTAGTTTCTCGTATCAGTTGCTACTAGAGATAAAAAGTGAAATCAAATGCTTTCACAAGAACTCTATTCCGAGCTTGACAAGTAAGATATGCAAATTTATGATGTTAGAGCAAAGAAAAAAGTGAAACACAGAGATGAAGGTGATTCTTTGGTTTGTGAATATTTCTTTTCTAGGGATGAAGTTTAGGTTAATGCGCCAATAGAAGTGGATCATGAGTCAAGTACACAAAGCCCTCTACATTTTGATGAGAATGAGATCTTTGTGATTTGCAATTGGCCAATTCCAAAGTTGGGTATCAAGACATATTAGAAAATGCTTTGGTTAGTTCACTAAAGAGGGTGGTAATAGTAAAGCTATTGGAAACAAAGATTGGATATAAATCTTTGTCTAAAACTTCAATCTTTATGGCATCAAGAAAATATGAAAGTGTGGAATATTGGAAATGATTATTTTTCTATTAGGTTTGCTAAAGATGAAGGATATTAAAAAACCATTGGTGGATGGTTCATGGATTATCATAGGATGTTACCTTCTCATACAATCTTGGCAGCATTTTTTCAACCTTTTAGGCGACAATATCAACATTATGGTGATTTAGGCAAGATTGTTGGTTCTCCCCCTGCATCTTTATCATGAAAGATTTATAAAAAATAGTTTCTTCAAATTTGCATTTCATATGATAGGGCAGGTCATAGAACTCGTTTTATCCATTTAGAGAAACTCCTACAAGTTCAAAAGTGTAATTGAACAATAGAGTTATAAAGTCAACATCCACTCTAAAGACCAACTTTAGGAACTAGATGGTTATGACATGTAAAACTCATGGAGTTCAAAGAAGGAATCCTAAAGTTGTAGTAGAAGGTAAGGAGTAAAGATATTGAATGTTCTAAATGATGAGTAAAGTTTACCCCAAGAGAAGGATAGAGATACAAGATTTTTGTTATTAGAAAGGGACCAACTATCTCAGAATGTAGAAGCAAGAGCTACAAACGGGATAGTGGGAAATGAGAATACAACAGAGAAAATTTGGAAAGCTGGTAAAGGTAAGAAAATTTCAAATAATTCTAATTCTTTCTCAATGATAATTGTGTCTTATATACAAGCAAGTTCCAGGTTAAAGAAGAGTTTGAAAAGAGAAAAACATAGAATGGATTCCGTGCCTAAAATTGTGACTCTTGATCCATCAAGACACATTAGTTAGGTTAGAGAATCATAATAATAGCAATGTGAAATCTGAACCCAATCCCATTCCACAGGAAAACAATGTGCATGTGACTAATCCCATTTATGTAGAAGCTCATGCTAAACCACCTGACATTTCACCAACATTGGAAGTTGATGTTTCACCAAGGGATATCTCTCGATCCCCTCATAATAAGTTTAATCCATCCTTAACTTACTTACACCTCATATGAGAATTTACATATCTACCTAGGAATGTTATAGATAATAATTCACTTGAAATAATACACGAGGATAATGAAAGTATCTTTCAGGAAAAACCTTATTATGAACCATATCTTCAAGAGTAACGTTGTTAGTTCTCCTTTTTCATTATACTTTTTTATGTTAGTTTTAGTATGGAATTATCAAGGAGCATGAAGCTTTTAAAAGTTTGCATTCTTTTAATCTCCGGATGCAAAATTATAAACATAGGTTAGTAGCCATTGTTGAAATTCATATTAGTTTTGACTTTTCACAATATATTGAAGCATTGAGACACTCTAGCGGTATTTGGCTATATTGGATAAATATGCATGTTCTTGTGAATGATAAATAATTTGTTCATATGAAAATTTGGAGTCTTAAGTTTGAAAATATGGTGTTTATGACAATGTAACCCAATTCTATTGGCTATAGGTCAAGCTAATCAACTAGGGGAGCTTAGCAAGTAAGTAGGTGAAATTGGCCCATGAGTGCTAAAGGTGATTGGTATAACTACAAGGAGTGGACAGTGTTGATAGGAGAGTATGCTAGTGTCACACCTCCAGTGACATGTCTCCCACAGAATGACCAATGATTTCTCACTTCCTCTCAGGAAACTATTAATCACTCTATAAGGGATAATTTGGATCACAGCTCAATGAAAACCTGTATAAATTTTTCGCACTTTCTAAATAATTTAAAACATCATTATCCAGTCCAACAAAAACATTTTATAATAACTTCATCCAATTCAAACCAAAATCAGAAGATTATAAATCTATAAAAAATACATTTTTCAATATTACATTAGAGTTTAAATACACGCAGCTTACATATGTTTACTTTACATTACTGCCTCAACTAACGTGATAATTACAAAATACAACTTTTTATACATTACAAAATATATTGGGATACATATTCATGTACAACTATTACCTTTATAAACTTATCAGCAAAATTCACTTTTCTTCTTGTTGCCTCTTGCTGCTTTCACCTGCGTTTATCAGAGATAAACACTGAATATATAACTCAGTAAGCTATAAACATACTCAAATAAACCACATCAATGTAATTCCATCATTTACATTCACAACATATATTTTTCAAACACCATCATCTTAAAACATTGATACAAGCAATGTACTCATCATTCATATCAAATCACACACATTACCATTTTAATGATCGAAGAATGAAATGTCACAAACACAATGCACATGCATTTCATGCTATGCATTCTCCATTCTTTGCTATGCATTCTCCATTCTTCTTTTCTTCAATATTCATATTTCATCTTCTTTTAAGGCTTCATAATCATTTCTCAATACCATTCACATATTTCAATTATATAATGGGTCACCTCTTCACCTTCATAGTTCTTCCTAATTATATATCATAATTATGGGTCACATCTTCACCTTCATGGTTCTTCTCATTTTGTTTTTATAGAATGGGTCATCTCTTCACCTTCATGGTTCTTCCCATTTTCATGCATGTTATGCTTCATGTCATTAATATTCTCATATGCACAACTCATAACATGCTTTATCAATCAATCATAATCATATCTCAACATTCTCAACAAATCATCAAACCTCATTCACATTCACATTACAATTTACAACCAAAACATCACAACATGCATACATTTCATAATAGATCACCATGCACAAA
>CAOGCB011126871.1:5000-42770 GCA_948266635.1 Cnidoscolus chayamansa | reverse complement strand
CAGTTAATTCAGTTAGTCGCTCATTCAATCTGCTAGGCAGAGCTCTACTTACCTCACAATAAATAGATCAACCAATCAGGAGATACCATAGCCAACCGCTCGCTAAGGTGATATACTATAACTATAGGGCGAGCACTCTTTTCACACTTACGATATTAAAGGGACGTTTAGGCTTACTTGTGACTGCACTTTTTAAGATTGATTGGACAAGCACCCCTCAATTCAATGCTTCATCAGTACAAGTATAACCATAATCATAATAGAAATATAGGTGTGTAAATATTTTTCTTTCTCTATTCCGAACATTTCCTGATTATAAGACTAGAAGTTTGAAATCTTTTGCTTATTGCGCACTTGCCAGAAACTGAAAGAAGGAGAGAACAGATTCATTGCTTATCGGAGAGCAAAGAAAGAGCTTTCTTTAAATTCAAATCGATTGAACCTAGCTACACTCATGCACACCGACTGCTGATCTTATTAGACTTTCTCGCTTGGCCCCGGAAAATGCGGTTTGTCTCGTGGAACTGGATCTTCATTCATTTGCTTTCACCCGTAACCCTGTAAGGAGGGCCAACGAGGGTGTAGTTTTCTTTGAATTAATTAAATTAGGAAAGGATAGGAAGTGCCAAGACCGTTGATTGAACTATCTCTATTGTCAGAAATCCTTTCTTCTTTTGTCTGGTATCCGTTGATCCCGCGGGCTTTGCTTTACGTCCCAATAGACTGGAAACCGGCGCTCGCTCTCACTAGTTTTTTCGGCATAAGACTGATGCCGCTGTCTCCGCCTTCCTTGTATGGTCGGTCTTGTGTCTGTTGTCAATCCCATTTTTATTTTAGGAAAATAACCCCCTAAAATAAAATAGGAAATCCTATTTCGGGACAAATGGCGGATACTCATACTTATTATTAGCGGTCTTCCTTCCTCTTTAATGTTAAGTCTGGGACTGACCACCCGTTGACAGACTTTAACGGGCCTGTCTCTGTCTTGGTAGAACACATGCCATATTATTCACCATCCCCTTAGTAGGAAAAAGAAAGGCATGGGAGTCTTTGGGCATTGCTTGGGCCGAGTTAAGTACGGCTACCTACTTCCTAATAGCTTCGTTCGTTCCACCCTCACTGCATACTTTCTATATATCTCCATTATCAGCTGCATGTTATCGGAAATAGAGCAATTAGAGGTTCAGTAAAAAACACGTACTCAAACCAGAGAGCCTTAAAACCATGACAGCAGGAGTTTGCTTCCTTCTATGTAGAGCTCACTGGCAGGATTCTGTAGTTCTAAAAGAAGATTGAGCGCGGGGGCAGCACACCCAGGCCATCAAAACTCCGTGTGCGAGGTCAGTGCTCTTCTCGCTAGGCCGATGACTTTTCTCTTATCCTAAATTAGACCCAGACCGGGGTTTCCAACCTCAATCAAAGCCTGTGCCTCACACGATGACTCTTACTTAAATAAAAAGGAATAGAGGCGACCAACGGAAGCTCGACCATAAGGGAGAGGGACGAAGAATGGAATGACTATCGAATAAGGAAGTGAAGCAATTAGAGACGTTCCTTCCTTCAAAGGAATGGTCGGAACTCTGATCCCGATTAGATAGTTTCCATTCTTATCCTCTTTCTATTTTGGCTTGGGGCACTGTTAGGCGCATCTTTCTGAGTGACTAAGGAAGTCGGGGATGAACGAGACAGAGTTTTTTCCAAATATGAGTAAAAATACCTGTGAGCGCCGCAGCAGCCCGAATATAGACCGAATTCGGGTCCTCAACTCTTGAGTATATTGACCACGGAACGGAAACGATGTTACTCCAACATCTAACTCCCCGCGTGTAGGATAAATCACAGGGGAAGGCCAGAAGTAAACAAAGAGCGGTAGAATACATTTATGCGCCCATTCTTTCATAGCTGGAAAAGAGACGTGCAAGCCGAACACTTTTACTGGTGTCGGTGGGCACGCCTCTGATAAGGGCTCGATCCCATAGAGTGAGAAAAAATCCCCATCGAACCTATAGTATAGAATGGAGACCATATCTTCTTCCTTTTAAGATAAGGATTTCTTTTATCCCTTATCTTACGATGCCTGTGCTGTAATATATGCCTTATGAGGCTGAGTTCCCTTCTCTTCTGGGGTTTGTTTTGAGTGGAAGGAAGCTATTAGAAAAGACTATGGCTCTCCATAATGAAGTCTCAGATGAGCGGATTCGCCCGTGCTAAGGTGCATCACCACTTGCCAATAAGTCTCACGCTGACTCTCTAAGATAGACAGCTTCCATGGGGGCACGAAAGATAATAGCATCCCTTGGAGTGTAGGGCCTGACCTAGCATAGAGGTGTACTTTGGTACAAAAAATTGACCAGAGTGCGGACCATAGTCTATATTTGACCCATTCCTTGCTTTCTAACGGATCCGATGCTGCGAGGAAGATCAAATAGTTGCCAACGAGTCTTGGCGAGAGAGATTACTCGTAAACTCCTTTCTACTACTCCACTCGCTTCCTCGCTTTTGTTCAATTATAAAGAAAGAACCACTTTAATGGAGATTTATAGCATCATTCAAGTAAATACAAATTAAGATTGTAGAAACATGAGCTTGTAATATAGCTACACCTTATATACGATACCAACGATAGCACTCGTTTGCCACCAAGGAATAGCATTTAGTTCGCTATCTATATCTATCTCTGTCTTCTCGCCGTTTCCGCTTTCTTTCGTAGAGGGTCTTGATTTGGCTATTGGTTTTATTGATTGAAATGGCCTCTTCCTATTCGTTCGTCCTTCTATTAAGAAAAGCACTTCACTACCCTTAGGGATTATAGAATAGAAAGCTTTGGTTTGCAAAGGTAAGACGAAGATTGAAGGCTATCTATCGTACTAGCTATGGTACTACACTACCTTGGTACGCTTTGGTTAGCCATCCAACTAATACGATTTATATAAAGATCTATCTAGCAAAGGTACTAGCTTTATTGATGGCTTTGGTTCATGACTGGCCTACCCTTCTAACGAGGTTTTCCTACTCATTAACAGCTTTCTTTACCTCATCCGTAACAAATTGACTGAGGCCCGTACCTGCATTCCCTACTTTACTGAGTGAGGGCATTAGGACTATTTGGCGAAGCTGTTCACTTCGAAAGAGGCGACCAACGGAAGCTCGACCATAAGGGAGAGGAGATCGGGCATCCACTCCAAACTTCGTGTGCACGTAACATGGTTCCGGATGTCCATTCCTTTATAACTTAACTGGGAATTCCACCATCGAGTCAACGATGGGCAACATACATAGGGTGCGCAGCGGTTCGGTTCCAGCAACTCCTTTTGGATGTAAGGGACGGAGGCTGACTTCAAGATGCTCTACTATACTCAACTCAGCCATTTTTCGTGACATCATATCACTATTCGGCAAGTCAATCCCGCTTACTGGCTCAATGTATCTCTCAATAGATTTGCTTGCCACAACGACCGGACAAGGATAGGAGATCGCCCAACCTTCCAATATCTTTTTCTGAAGCAACTATAACGGAGGTTCGCTCAATCCTATTAGTTAGTTAGAAGAAGCAGCGCCTTGTTTGGTCGGAAGGTGCATGTAACGCGAGTCATTTCTTTCTTTTGTGGAAACGCTGAGACCGGTATTGCATTTCTAGCATGAACGTGCACGCATGCTTACTTACGCAAAGAATACAAAAGCTTGTGAAGCTATTCTTATTAGCAGCGAAGCCTTTCATTGTTTCTAACGCGTTTATGAGTACAGCCTGAGTCGACCTGCCTTTCTGGCTACTGGTATGTAGGTCTATCTTAGTACGTCCAGAGTACTTTTTAGTAGCAAGTCATGGGTTGAAAGGTGTTACCGGCTATGAATGAGTTCCGCGACTTACACCGGCACCGGGCCTGCGAGCTTGCCCATAGCTCGCTCATTGAAGGTCTATTGTTGGTAGTTGAAGGAAGCGGAAACTTCGATATTCAACGACTAACGATAACTTATATGCTCGACGAACCCTTAACTAACTAACTCCACCATATTCGAACGTGCACAAACCTATGTAAAATAGAAGGCTTACCACTGTGCTATATTCGAAGTAAGTTGACATCGAAAGTGAATCCTTTTTCCGCATAGGGAAACGATACAGATAGGAATGAAGGTAAGATGACTATAGGCAAGAAAGATAGAATTGAACCTAAAGCTTGCCCCCGAAACATTTGGAAGGAATGCCGCCCTTAGTGGCCTCCTTCTATCGACATCGACAGCTCGAACTAAACTAAAGACACAGTCATCATGATCAACAAATCAGGAAATACTAATTATATAAAATCGATTTACTTTTCTATAAGAAGGAAGGATATTTCGCGGATTCTTGCCATCACTGGAAAACAAATTGAGCTGTAGGCATCAAGGTAAGGGACCGATATTATATACTGCTGCAGAAGCGGAATCGAAGGGGTTGGTTGGTTGGAAGGTAAGGATAGCATGATTTACTGGTTGCGGGTCCTTTGGATCATGGGCCACAGCTACTTGGGTAGAGACCGCTGAACATCATTTGGACAGGCCGAGGCTATATGGGCTTAGGCCTTTTGATGGCTGTCATTTTCTGGGCGGGCTATTTTGAAGGGTTAACTTCTTTTGTATATAAGCAGTCAAACAAGATCGGATTGAATTTAGCCTGACAAGCAAGCAATGGGAGTTCGAACCTCCCTCAATCTATTCTATGGTGATTAAAGCGCGTGTTTACCTTTTTGAAAAAGATGCCTGCTCTCCTAAGCATGAAAATTTCCTTAACTCAGAGAATGCTTTGGTACAGAATAAGCTGTTGGTTTAAATCAATGAATCTGTGTCTAAAGTTCATTCCAAGCTAGACAATGTCCATGAAAAGGTAACCCAACACTCAAAGCTGGTTAGAGATCTTATCTCTGCTCTCGAGTATCGACTGGCTACTATCAAGTATGATTTGCCTGAACCTGGTGTCTCATATCTTCATTCCATGACCCGAAATTTCTTTTCTTTTAAAGTCTTGGATGATATGCTGCTCATTAGGAACTCTATCTACTTTAGGAGATTCTGGTAGAGATAAAGACACCATGGATGGAAATATCGAAAAAGTGGGCTTATTCAAATGAGAATGATTGAACTCAATAGCAAGAGTGCCATCTGGTCTCCTGGATATAGTAGATTCAGTTGACTCAATCGGCTTTTGTCTGTGTTCATACATTTTCTCATAATTCGTTACCCGGCAGTAACCGTATGAGTTCCGCACGAGAAATCCGCCGAGGGACATGAGTACAGGAGGCTTGATTGTCCTTCTTCAATGTTAAGAATGAGAGCTTCCTTTCCACCAGGAAGAGAGAGATCATATGCATGATTTTGCACACGAGAAACCATTTGATAATGGAGAGTGGAAGTAATAGCTTCATGAGCTTGAGCTGCTCCTAGAATATGCATGTTTACCTTCAAAGCTTCCAATAACAAAGGATCTAATAAAGAAATATTTAGGATGCGTGCTAACAGAAAAGAAGAAAGTCCGGAAGTCATCAGGTACGGTTTAATCATCCTAAGCTACCTCACCGCTGTAAGTCCAGGTGGAAATAGCAGCGGATCTTAGCTCTTTGGCTATAAAAAAAAAGGGGTAAGGGAATTGAATCAGAAAGCAGGACAGAATAGGCAATTACTGCTCTAGAAAGAACTTCCCTTGAATGCTATTGATATTGAAAAAGTTGTGGGACTTAACTGCCTTAAGCGGAAGAAGGGATTTCTTTCTGGTTCCCCTCTCTTATTATTTTTCCGTCTCTGAAGTGAGTGAAGTCAAGCTAGCATCAGCTAATCGGGTTTAAGCTATACACGTAAATCCCCGTCCTTTAGAAAGACGATAGCATCAGTGCTTTAATTAAGTAAGAGTGAAATGAATCACCTATAAGAAATGGTAGGAATACCCGGAGCGTAGCTCTATCGGAACTTGCCTCAGCGACTTGAAGCATTGCTTCCTATCGGCTTCGGGCAGGACCCTTAGACTAGTCTTATTGATCTGACAAGAAGAAGGGAGGCATCTAAAAGGGGAAGAGTCTATCATGTCGGAGAAACTACCTTAGATATTAAATTGGAAGATCTACGTGACCAAATTTTCCTGTTCCAAAAAAGCACCTCTTTTACGTTTTCTGTATTTTATACAAAAGCCGTATACTATATGTGGATAGTAGTAGAAAAGCTAGATAGCAAAAAGAAAAAAAAGAATGCATAATTAAATTAAATAAAAGCTAAAGAACTACCGCAGACTTGTTTCAGACCTTTGAATCCTGATCTTCATAATGAAGAAGGAAGATAAAGAAAAGAAGAAACAAATATAAAGGAAACGTATTGTAATTGTGGGGAAGGTCTCCCCTTCTCCCTTAATCAAGAATCCCAAGAGTACTGTCGACAGAAGGTAGAGGGCGAGTCCAAGGATTTGCCCCTCCTTCTTTATATTTATACACAAAAACCATGTAGCACCTGCAGCTGCAGATCCTAAAAGGAGAAGCATAAAAAGATGCATCTCCCCCTGGGATCCATAGAAAACTGGGAACAAACAGAGTAAAAGGAAAGCGAAAACTACTCTCCTCTTTTCTTGGATAGCTTTAAAATCCAAGAAAAACAGAAAGAGTAGTTGAATAAGAAAAGCTGTTTCCCAATCAAAAAGTTCTGGGGCTATAAAAAAGCGCCCCGTTAGCAGAGCCACAAAAACCCATTCCAATATTTTATACGTCTCTTTATTTGCAGAAGAAAATCCAAAAGAAAAGAAAAGAGAAAGGAAAAAATTAGAATAAATAGCATTAAGATGGAGATATAAATTTCGACCATATTAAACTGGAGGAATAGGACAAAATTCCCCATAAAAAAACAAAAAAGGGATAGGATTTTGGATAAATAGCTTTTTGCCTTAAATAGAAAAAAGATGGCGGAGGCACCACCTATGAACATAGGTATGTCCTTTACCTCCGCCAGGGTCTCGGGCAAAAAGGCTGGAAGCGCAAGAAGGCTCCCAAATAATAATAAAATCACAAGCATTCCCATTAGAGTCTTTCGAGCCTGCAGATTCGTGGAACTCAATCTCATTTTAAAAGCCGTCTTTCTAATTCCCTCCAGACAGACAGAAAGCCTGTAAGAGTAGTCAATAAGTATAGAAAGTTTTTCTTGGTTGTTGACCAAGGGAAAAAGAAAGAAAGAATGTAGGCCTTTCTAGAGCCCTCTCACGAATTGGATTTGAACCAATCAAGCTACTTGCCTTTTAGTAGATCGTGACTATGATTTGAGATCGCTGAGTTAGTTAAGCAATTCTTTGATATTCAATCGCGAGGTCCTTCTGCCTCAAGATCCGGAGCTAGGCCTTTGAAAACAGCCAGGAAAGTCCTCTCTTCTAGTCATCCGCTCTTTGGTTAGGAGTGACTAGTGATACCGGTTAGTTATCCATCAGAAAGAGGAAGATCCCTGCGTACCCATACCTTCTGGCATAGTTTCTAATATCCATCTGCCATTCCTCGGCCATTGCTTCATAACTCCCTCTTCCAAGACAAAACCATGACAAGGACAAGGCCGAGACTCCCTTAGCTTAGGGGATTCCTCGGGCCGTGGTAAAGGCCTATCGGCCAAAACTAGGATTCGGATCTCTGCACCTTAGCTGCTCTCCTGACATGTCTTCTATCTCGGGCCAGGCACTCTTGCCATCGCTTCTAATGCCACTCCTTTATGCCCAATCAGAATTGGGTTGATCATCTGAATTCGTAGATTTCTTTCCTTTCTTCTCTTACGAAATTCGGAGTCATCTGAGAAGAAGGTGTCTTCTTTGCCGGTTGTAGCTTCGTCTTGGTACACTTTTGCCAATCCCTCATGGAACACTTGAAAAATCTCATTCATGGATATGCATCTTCACAAGCGAGAAATGGTTCTTTCCCTACAACCTCTATTATGGGCATACTCCATAGTTGTCTTTCCTTTCCTGTACTATTCAAATTTCCCTATTTGATCGTCTAAGGGGAAGGGCGGACCGCTTACCATAAACAGAAGGCCTGATATAGCCCTATTTGAGATACTGATTCGTTAGTACTTCCTCAGAGCGATTGAACTAGCCTTTTGACTAAATAGATATGGGCATAGAGAGGGAATCCTGAACTACAGGAAAAAAGAAAACCAAGAGAAGCCTGAAGGTTCAGAAGTGGAATTGAGTTCCCAGAAGAGGAAATCGCAATGCATCTTGCTCAGAAAGCTCTTCTGATTCAGATAGTGATTGGTCTCAAGCAAGCGTTTTATAAGCGTTTCTTCCCCATGCCAAGAAATACATTGATGGAAGAATGACTTGAATGGAAATTCCTTCATTGACGAAAGGTGCTTCAGTGACCGATGTTGGTGAAGGAAAGGAAACCTAAGGTAAAGGCTTTCATAAAAATTCTCGTCGCGGAAACCCAGTCTTCCTGGTTTCGTCACAATTAAATCACAGTTGGCAAAAAAAGGGGGAGAGAGGAGAGGGGAAAGCTTGTCTTCTTTTGGAAATATGCTTTTTTCTTCTACTTCTCGTAAAGTCTTTCTATAACCTACTTTATTTAGTCTGGTTGCGAATTCAGTGAGAAAAAGTAACCAAAAAGCCGCGGATTAAGGCGGCTACTTAGATTTTCCTGCGAGTTCGATTTATTCTTACTTAGTTAGAAGTATTTTCAGAAGCAGTAGACTGAGAGAGTCTCGCGAAATTCCTTGTCGGGTAAGGAGCTGCCATAATGGAATGGGAGAGTTTTCGTAGTGATTTTCGCAAAGGCTTCCGAACATTACACCTTGTAGAACTTTAGTAAACAGAAACTCCATCCCAAAGATTTGCCACCACTACTTCCGGAGTGGACAAAACGAATTTCTCTTGGGCAGCTATTTATTGGTTGCCTTTCTTACCCAAAGAACAAAGCAAAAGTCTCCGGATCTTGAGAAAAAAGATCATTAAAAAAGCGAAAAATTCCCCCGAACTTCTACATTCAACGACGAAGTGCCATCTTCTTGAGCCACTCAGTCACTAACTAAATGAATGAACGAATAGGGGATTTTTTTTTACTCTTGCAAAACCTACTCTGAATCAGCAAATCCACTTCAAAGTCAAGTTTTGAGAAAGAAAAGATTGAGGAATGAATTTGCACTTTCCTGGTCCTATCAAACCAGTAATTTCATCCTTCTAAGACAAAAAGGGGACTTCCATGCTCAAGATTGAATGCGTACTAGAGGAGAAAGGTGAACATCAAGTCTAAAAAAGAAGAATCTCATCAGGTGAACAACCAACTGTTCACTTTGCCATCTAGAGAGAGTGTGTTGTTAGCGCGTAAATACACTCGACGAAGCGAAGGAAGGGTAGCCCAATTTTGTTTTGAGACGAATGAATGCCGAAGAAAGGAAGGCCGCCATTAGAGCTTTTTCCACCACGAAACAAAGACGTGGCAACAAAGAAGCAAGCAAGTTCCTAAGCCTAAGTCAGAGCTTTCTTAATACGAGAAGCAGCTTCACCGGGTGGACGAGGAGATGGAGTTGGGGAAAGGGAAAGACCAGCCACTACCTCTTTTCTACGATCTTGTCCGATATTTTTTTTTTTGAATAGAAAATTCTTTTGTTCCGGCAGCTCCCCCACCAAGAGGTTCAGGTGCAGTTTACGTACAATTTAGTTTAGGTAATTTATAAGGACTAAACGTACTGATGAAAGGGAAAGCTTATGCCTCTCACTTTATGCTTTTAGGAAGACGTCGCGGTTACACCTTCCTGCTGACCAGTCGGAGATTGTAGTTATGAGAATAGATCACACGATCCCACGCACTCTCACTCTTTCCAACTGGAAGATGGGCTCGGAGGGGAGCTCAATGTGGACGAAGTAGATTCACTACCTCCAGAAACTTCACTATCTACCTACCTGCTGGTTGCTAAACTTTAGGTCTCTTACCAGAGAAAGGAATCTCTGATTGAGCGCATCCCTCGAATTTGTCAATTTCTTCTCGAATAAGGAGAGGAGGCTTGAAGTAACCTTTCAAAATAAAAAAGAGATCCAGATAGGGGAAATCACACGACTGGAGTTCCTCAAAGCTGAGGTTCTAAAGCAGCTAACCAATCTGGGACTCTTTCTTTCAAAGTATCAACACCGAACTTTCGATCTTCTCTTTTTTTCAAAAAACGGAATCTCGATTCAAGTACAAGCAACTAGCCATGTTAGACCAATCTCCTCGCTAAGCTCCTGGTGGGCCGGAAGGAAAAAGGGAAGACTGGGGATTTCCTGTCTTTCAAAAGTTCATAAAAAGAGAACTTCGTTCTATACGATAATTCTCAGTGAAATGATTCCGTCATTCTAGATAGTTCTATATAGAATCAAGATGAGAACTTCCGAGCATTTCTTGCCCATCCATGGAACGAGATAGAGAATGATCTTTCCAGCTAAGCTAGGATAATAAGAAAGTCGGCTTGACACATGACACAAAGCCAATCGAAGGCGAAGGAAAGAAAGCCCATAATGGAATAAAGAGAAAAGGGCAAAGCCCAAGAGAAAGCTATTTAGCATTTCATGTTTAGCCCTTAACTGATTTAGCTTTTAAACTAGGTATTTCATGCTGAAATAGCATAGGTAAGAGAGATTGGAAAACTGGTATTTGCGTCAGAGAAGAAAAGAAAGGGCTATTCAAGTTTTGAGTGGACTTAGATAAAGCATCATATGCTCAATGTGAAATTGAGTTAAATTCACTTCCGATTAAACACAATCTTCCGATGGTTTGCAAGCCATTAGATTGGCAATCAAAAAAGACGAATTCTGAGCCGAATTCTAAGTCGGAGATAATTCTGGTTATAGTACCTGTTCCGCTTATTCCACTGGTTCCTGGGTTGGATAAGAGTTCTAAGCCCCCCGAAACTGAACTTGCTTTCTCCCGGGATTCTCTTTTCTAAGCATTTGCCTGAAAGCGCTTACTCAATCCCACTCCCACTTTTGATGAGAAGAAGTCAGGGCGGCTTACACAATAGCTTCCAAAAGTTCACAGTAGTAGCATTAGCTCTAGTGAGGGTCTCAACATTCGCATAGCCTAAGGGGGAAGAGAGAGAGGTGGAGGTCTTGTTAGAGCCTCGGTCTTGGAACTTCCTTCTCAGGGACTTGCCACAGGGCATTATTTTCGCTCAATTTCTTCGTTTTCAGACCTTTGAGGATCCCTAGTTGATTGGCTTAAAGTGCCATATAACGCATTCTATCAGACTCTGGATGTAGAATTTCTTTAAGTAAGAAGGATCCCCAGTCTCAGATCCGGGAAAGCGGTGAGACTCAGTCTCTTAGTATTAGTAGAGGTTTTACCTAAGGAGCAAGCACTTTTTTTGAATCTTCCTAAAGGTTCACGGCGAAGTACACTTTTTCAATCCATCTTGTCAGCCTGTGTGTGATAACACCTGTGAGATATGTATTGACAGAAAAAAACTATCCGTTTGAAGTTTCCTGGGCCTTTGAGCTAACAGCAGGGTATATTAGACAAGAGGTAAAAAGCGCTTAGCCCTCTATAGAGGTACGGAGTTACTCGACTTAATAGAAGAGGTACTAGGTTCCCTCTCGAAAAGAGGTTTCTGGGTGCAGGTCTCTTTCCTTCCAGCCAAAAAGCGTTGAAGTCGATCCTTGGGAATTCGTTTCCGCTCATGCAAACTGTGAGTAGCGATAAGGCAAGGCAATTGTTGATGCATCGAATGCCATGGTTGGCTCTTTGAAAGAAGGAGCTGCATGTGTTCTTGTTCGAGAATCGGGATAGGTCCCTTTGACCCCAGCCGAAGCCTCATCTGAGGGGTAGGAATCGAATCCGCAGACAGGTGTTGTCTAATGACTTGGTTTCCAAGAAGAATTGAATCATAAGCATGGAATCGGACAAGCAACTGAACTGCCTTAAGAAAGGGCGCCAAACAAAGGGCTTTAGCGCCTATTAGCTATTCTAGCCAAGCTGCTTCAACCTCAGGAATGAGAGCAAGCAAGTCCAGGTTTGTTGTGCAAGTCACTGTCTTTCTCCGAGAAGATAGATCTGATGCCAAGAATTGGGCAAGCATTGGATTTCCAACAAAGAGTCAATATTCTTTCTTTGAATGCCGTCCCTTTCTGTAGAATCCCCTGCTTTTGAAAAGGCTAAGAGCCTATGAATCTTGTGTTGGATTAAGTTCTCTTAAGTATGTAACTTCTGGTGAAGAAAGGGTCGATAGCACTTGCACAAGAAAGGAACTTTCAACAGGCATGATACGAGAGTGAGAGTCAGATGAATATTGCGGATTCTCATGTCAAAGCTGAAGAACAGCCAAACTTGGATGCCTTTATCCCCTACCCTATACTAGCTGAAAACCAAACCCTAACCCTACCCTTATAGCCGATGCTTCTGATTCAATTCCTTGCAGCTCCTTCTTTGCTTTGCATCAGTTACCTTTCAAGGCTTTGGCGCTTTTGTCAAAAAGAAAAAGACCAGATCCAGACTCGTCCTTCTTACATGTGTGATAGGCTATTGGGCTAGCTTTCAGTCTCTATAAACTTGATGGAATATCTCTGACACAAGGGCAAAGAGACGATTCGATGCTTGAACTAATATAGACAGATGGGATTCTAGGTCAATCAGCTCCTTGCCTTACTAAGCTCTCAGGAGAGTAAGGATCAACGCTTATTCAAAGGGGATTGAAGAGCAGGAAAGAAGACACTCACTTACGTAATCATTAGATGGAGGAGATAGTAAGCAAGAAGATAGATACAAACAAGGAAGCTAGCCTATTAGTCTTATCTGAGTAGGGCTATCAAAGTGAGCAGCTTCTCCTGTTCACTATGGCTGACTTGGTTTTCTATTAATCATTCTTTTCTTGCGCATTGTCTTCTTCATTGGAGAGTAAGGAATAGGGTGAAGGGGCATAGCGGTTAGCCAGTCTAACCTAGCCATTTAGATAATCATTTCTTATCCATTCTTCTAGTTCTATTCTTCGCATCGAGAAATTCAAATCTTAAGAGTTACGCTGTCGCACCTCTTGCTTGCTTGACTGATGTTGGTGGCTTTCCGCTTTTAGCTGATACGAGACCTCTGAAGTTAGCTCTAAGACAAGACCGGATTTTGCACATGCAGTTGGTGTGGTAAGAAGAGATATCCTTCCTCCAAAAGCAAGCATACTACTTTTAAAACTGTCAGGGCTTTGTAACTACCAATGGTTTATTCCAATGCCGCATATCTCTTTAACTGCAGCTGCGGGAAGTTAGGACTTTCCTTTGATCTCCCACTTGAAGTAAGGGATGAGCGTAGGACAAGCCTTGGAGCTAACTAATAGTTGCTTCTGGGTTATGTCAGGCTTTATTGAGGTTAAGACCTGGCAGGGGGGGCGGCGACAGATCAACCCCTTTTCTTCTCCTTTCTTAGGGGGTTCCGATTTCTATAATTTTTGGCATGCTTCCTCTCCATCAAAATCATACCAATTTCTCGATGAAAACTACTATAGATAATAAGAGTAAGGGGAGGGATGACAAAGGCAAAAAAGTATTTGCATGTAAGGACCAAGGATGATGGGAAAAGCCGAAGTAGGAGCAGTAGTCAAGCAGGCGAGAGGATTGGGCTTAGAGCAAGACCCATCAGTAGATAAGATCACATCTTCATGACAAGAGGTGTACACGTTAGGCCTCACTCAAGGTAATGGGCCAAACCTAACGAGTCCAAACAAAGGGGATCTTATTGTATGACAAAACCACAGATTGGGCTTACAAGGCCCAGAAAAGATGGGGTGAATCCATAAACCTAGGCAAGACCAGAAGTTTATCTATCTGCAAAAGGCGCTGGAAAGAGGTCGAAAGTAGGGCGGAGGGTGGGCGTAGCGGATTTGATCATCCTCTGCTCGTAGGGATCCGGGGCACCGCCCAGAAGCGTCACGGACGAACCTAATCGTCTCGCAGTTACGCGAACCAGCTCCATCATCCACATCTCATATGCCATTGGCGGGGGTCCCATTCGTCATGTGCCCTTTTAGGGGATCCCATTCCCTTCTTAATCTGTCCTAGCCCGATTCATGAGTAGAAGGGGCTTCCTAGCCCAATTCAATAGGGATTCGAAAGAAAAAGAGAGAGTCCCGCTTGGAGATATGTAATATCGTCGGATGAAAGAACCTCTGATTCTGTGCTCGCAGCGTCTCCTTCTCTTCTCAAAGAATAGGGATTTAAGAATAGGTATATTCTCAAAGACTAGTTTCTAGGTAAGAAGCGGGGCTCAGAATAGAACGCAAAGTCTTAAGTGAATCAATCAAAACTTCAATCAAATAGGGGACCCACGTGCACCCCTTCCACTCAGGGTTTAAGAAAGAATTCGAGGCTTTGATAAAATAAAGATTTTGAATGGGTACTCAAAATAAAAAGTGGATCACCAGCACCAGACAGTAAAGAACTCTCTGAAAGAGCTCCTTCGTTCGGCTGTAGGACCATCTGATACTGATATGCGGTTTTGCCTTAAATCAAATCATAAGCATTCTTTAATAGAAAGGAGCAACTGTGGTGGTGCAAAGGGTTGGAGTCGTTCTAGAGTGATAAGCGGAATGACTCCTTTGAGAAGAATATGGATAGAGGAGGCTTTCTCGAAAGAATAGGGACGGGTCCAGTAGCGGGCAAAGCAGAGATATGGCTCGCAAGGAAAGAGGTCTGGTTACACGAAAGCTGGTAGGGCGAAGGGAAAGGCTGGGCTCGTTCAGTCGTTACAAGCGAGCCACTCCATTTCGAAGAGAAGGATTTATCGTGAACAAAGAACCAGATTTCATCCCCAGTTCTCCGGGTAGAAGTAGAAGAAATGCGCTTTAAAAGGGTGATTCCCGGTCTTTCATTTCAATCAATATCAATGTGTGGGAATCGAACGAGTGGTAGTCAGTACTGATAGTATGTAAGTAGCCCGCTTCGGGAGAAATCGAATCCATCTAATAGCCGAACTCTAGGAGCGGGGCAACTAAGCCATCAGTCTAGCGGGACAACTGGAGCTGTAAGTAAGAATTACGATTCGAAATGCTTACTCTGATGGTGTTCCGGGGGATTCTCCGGAAGGGTCGATGCCTTCTCCTGTACCAGAACAGAAGAAGAAGACGGGCATTTATGGCATTTCTAGCGGAGATGGGGATCTTTCTATCTATTAGTTCCATTCCACTTTTGACTAATAGTCAATTCTTTCCCCCCAGTCTTTAGGGGTAGAGTTTTGTCCTTGGTCGGCAAAGCAGATCTGTACTGTATACAAGGAGATGAAAGGCGGTTAAGAAGCACCAAAGGGAAGTCAAGGATATCTAATAATAGGCCCGGTGAGAATCAATCAGTCAGTATTCATCTTTTGGTATAAGTATGATAAGTGCCTTCGGGAAGATAAGTCAAGGAAAGCAACAAAGCAGATCTGTACTGATAAGTGAAGAAGTCCGAATACCTGTAGTAGTAGTCCACTTATAAAGTAGCTCGCCTGCAGCAGTAGTAACCCTGCCAAGTAAAATGGAGTTCTCGAGCTCATCGCGAGGTAACGAACGAGTCGAAACAGATGGTGATCCTACATAAATAGCTAGCGTGGAGCAAGCGGTTAGGATTCTATGTGACGGAATAGAAGTGATTATCTATGGCTTATAGACGGGCGTAGCGCTTTATGATTCCCCTTGGTTGCTTCATGCACTTTCCCTTAAGTTAAGGCTTTTCCTTCATGCACGGGGAGAGGTATAAAATAACTCGACCGTAGGGAGAGGTTTCTTGGCGATGTAAGTAAGTGACTTTCTTTTCTGGACCTTTCACCCTCAGGGATGTAGCTAAAAGTCTGGGGGTTAGAAAGGATTAACTGGGTGGGAGCTCTCTTTGAATACGTTAAAGGCTCACTCCGTCCAGCTTCAGATCGAAGTCCTGATTCACCAATCTCCGAGTAAGCAACCTTTTCTAATAAGAAAGGGACTCGTGCTCGCTGCTTTTCTCATCTATGGTTTCTACCATGACTAAAACAGAATCGGAAACAGAGATCGGGATGGAATCGCCTTTCCTTCTTCGTCTGCCTAAGACAGAGTCCCGCTTTTCTAAGAGAAGAGGAGGTGGACTAAAAAAATGTATATTCTTTTTCTATGTTATTCATTGGTCGGTCTATCGATCGTAGAGGAATGCCCACGGTCCTGACTTTGTTCCAACTAGGCCTGTGTAGCTTTCTTTGGAAGAAGATCAAACTAGGGCTATTTGAACTAAGCCGAATCTGTGGACATTCCATTAGCATTACTTTCACCGCCTCAAGGCACCGATCTTACTGTTGAAGAAAGAACTCCGAGTGAACAAATCCCTATTAGCTCTGAATCGGTAGGCAATGGACCGGGAGAACCAGACTTGGGAGTACCCGCCATCGCTAGGATCGGAAGACAGAGAATGAGGAGGCAGTCCATGCATTCGTACCGGGCCCGCTAGTTCTATTCTTCCTTCTCCCCCAAGGCAGTAAACCATCTTCTGAAGTCACCGTCCACTCCATCTTCTAATGCTTGGGAAACCCTAAGCAACCAACCAACCCAACTGACCGAGAAAGAAGTTCCACTTCTTTCAGCTGAGGAATAGCGAGATGCAAGCTAAGGAATAGCGCTTGTCTTGATTCAGTTAAGATAGTGCAACGAAGCAGATCTTTCATTTAGTTGATAGTCACCTTTTCTTTCTCTTCAGGTCCCCTAAAGAAAGGTATCATAAGAGTGAATAAGGGATTCATTCAATGTATTGATGGATATGTACCTTATCTCTCTCTTTCATCTCCATACCAACTTTCCCTACCTCACCGCCGGCGGGTGCACAAGAACCGAATTCCTCAGATTTTGGTTGAAATAACCAGGCTGCAACAAACAAAGTCAGTTTTAAGGAAAATGTAGCCCCCGGTTAGAGCGCTTTACCTTTCATTTCTTAGAAGAGGAAGATCTAGCTCAGCTGGTGGTATAGGATAGGATGAGCTAACTGAAGCAGTGATGAGCTAGGAGAAAGGCTTTATCCACCCGGTTTAGAGGAAAGTAGAAAGATAGGTTTAAGATTGGCTCTCTATAGTTATATTTATATTTAGGAAAGCTCAATATCTCCATGAACCCTTGCTGCAAAAGTCATGCTTTTCAATCATAGAAGTGAAAGTTCCGATTCCATCCAGTGAACCGATTCAATCCATTCCAAAAGCAGAAGGGAGTGTTCTAGTGGGGAGGAGAATCTCATTTTGTATAGGCTAAGGTCTACACCAGTGATCTTAATCTTAAGCGGACCTGACCCCTAACTAAAAGGAATTAGTAAAGGAAAGATGAAGTAGTGTGGGACGAATGAGATCTTTGTATTGATTGGGGCAGGCAAGACCTGCTGTCCAATGCTTTCGCTTCAGCTAAAGAAGGAAGAGTAAGTTATGTGCCCTTTCGCCCGGTAAGATGAGTTTACCGCTCCGGTTTGAATTCTATAATACCACACGGTACTCTCTCACTGCTGAATGCCCTGTCTGGTACGGCCTATTCCCTTATGGTATGGATAGGGAAAGAGCTGAGTTGAGTTCGTGATTCACGGGTGAGTAGCGCTCACGGAGCTAAGAATCTGCTTTTGCCGGGATTGTAAATGAGCCTGATCATTGGGTGGGGAACGTATATAGAATCGAGCTTATTATAATATATATATATAAGACGTTATTCCAGATTCAATTGAAAGTGCCAGTGTCAAGTTATGGTTATTCCGAAGTACTCCTCATGGCACTATCCTCAGAAAGGCTTTGTCCAATAGCGACATCCGCTCCCGGAATAACATTTCAATTTTACACAACTATATTCTTCTATTTAGGGTCATGCACCTGCTACGCTTGTCCTTACTCTTTTTTATGACGAGATACATAATAATATAAGGGGAATTTCTGCTTCTACCTAGATGTTACTAACGTAGCGAATTACAAAAATATGTAATTTCATTATTCTATTAGAAACCTCATTCATCTCCTTTCGATTCTAACTTAGTGTAAGCCCATCAATACGGCCTCTTTAGACTCCCTGTCCGACTTGACACACACCCCAATCAAGATCTTGGTGGTAAACTAAACCTACCACTTTAAGCGCCCTTTCCGTTAATGACATGACTTCTGTCTATAGCGAACACCCGCGAATGCATAGACTTCGTTCCCCATACCAGGAGATAGCCTTATCTGCTTTGCCAAAGCTAAAACTGATAGCTATTTCGAATCCTGGCAAACTCTTTAGTAGCTTATCCATCTCTTTCTCTTTGTAAGTTAGTAGCTTGCTTATTTGAAGGCACTGACTTAGCGGACGCGTAGTTCAATCCTTCTTTCTCTTGTTCGTGATGATGTCATTCTCGCGGCTTGGAAGAGTCCCGCCTATTTCCTATGGGATTCTATAGTTTGTTGTTTCGGGTGTGGGATGATCCCTTGACGCATCCCGTAACCCTGCCTTTGAGCAATTCTTGTGTTACTTAGGCTTCCTTCAGAAAAGAGAAAAGCGCCAACGGCAAGAGCTAATTCAGCTAAATCAATGGCATCTTCCTAAAAGAAAGAATTGACTTACCTTGCGCCGGTATCATTTAGCTTGAGCCGGGAACTCCTGTTTACCTTGCGACAGGTATTCCTTATTATAGAAAAAGCGGAAGACTAAGAAGACTTTGTCTCGTCCACACCCAGGAAAGAAAAGATCAGATCGGAAACGGCAACAGCAGATAAGACCGCTTATTCCTTGTTCCCATGAAAGCATGAGTGAACGGTCGATTCGCTAAGAGAGGATTTGTTCACAGCCGAGTCTGTCAAAGAGCTTGGGTAAGCATTCAAAGCAAAAGCAGCCTCCTTTATCACAGGTACTTAGTCCTCAATTTCGGGAGGGATGACGACCTAGAACGTATGGTATCCATTATCGACGCCCAAGTCATAGTGGAACGATATGTGGAGGCCGCATTGGTGGATGATGGATTTAGTCCCCATTCCATTCTTTCCAAATATGGACAAATTCGCGGGGCTCTCCATTCTCCGCAAGGGTAGCTCTTAAATGCACATACCTATAACGCGTACGTCACTCAGATAAGGGAAGGTGGCACCCGACAAAGTGTTCCCTATCGCCGGATTATGAGAGCCATCCATAACTATTATGTTCTTTTAGAACGATGATCTTTCTTTTTAAGATCATTGTTTTGGCTCTTATATATCCGTAGTTGGGATTTCTTTGTCCTTTCCTTTCTTCGTGGTCGTGTACAACAACCTTAACGGCACAAGCCGGGGCTGGGCCTACCTCCATCCCTAGAGGAGCCGTATGAGGCGGAAGCTCCACGTACAGTTTTGAAGCCGAGCCTTTCCAGCAATGGGGCCTAGGGACCGAGATGATGATTGGTTTAGGTAGGGCGGCCGGCCTACTACGGGCACCTGTAGGGATTAGTGCGTGAGACCGCGATCCACAAACTGACGCATGGGACTCACCCTTTACTTGGGAATAAAGAGGGGAAAGATAGCATGTCACAAGAGCGAGGCGAGATCTGGAACCCTACTGCGAGAGGGACGCCTCGTGAGCCGGGCTTCTAGAGATGAGGCCTTTTGGCGAAGCCAAGTCAATTTCGGGCCACCAAACCCTGCAACTGATGAGAAGGCCCTATGGAGTAAAGGGAAGCGTGTACGTTGTCACACTCCCTGCCTTCCAAAGGTGCCTAGAGGACGGGCCAGACGCAGCAGAGCGACAACCCGGGAGCGGATTCCCCACCGGCAGGGGGACAGGAGACGGCCATCTCGAGGCACATCACGACCTACAGGCAAGACCGGCGAGACCTGGGAAGGCAACCCGATTGGGAGTCAGAGGATCCATAGTACCTGCAGCCCCACGGACTTCATATTCATCATTTTTGAAAGCAGGGGGAAGGGATCTCTTTTCTGAAATGGAAAAAACGGAGCAGATTTGACTCGGCACAACCTAACGATACATCCAATACCAATGATCTGTGCCTATAATGCGTTGCTAGATCTCTGCTCTAGAAAGCTATACAGGCAAGAACGCGGTTTGACCCGGGGCTTCCCTGTATAGCTTTCTTTCACGCAGTGAAAAAGGCAGGCCTTTTTCATGGGGAGGCACATCTTCTTTTTTGTGGAACTCCATGCAAAAAGGGGAGGGGAGAGGTGAGGTGGGCCCCTTCACTTGAGCTAATTTTATACAACTTTCCAGCAAGATATTAGTGGTCCTTGCTTTCATGCTACGTCCGTGTCCTTATTTCGAATTGTATTTATCTTTAACCCAGCTCAGACAATTTCCTTGTTCGGTCGTTCAGATATAAGATATAGGGGTTGCAGCTCCTTAGTTCATCTCTCGGTAGAACGAGGCTCAAGAGACCTAAGTAAGCTCTTCCGGTGTATGACGGGAGTCTTGTCTTGCAAAAACCCAGACCTTCTTCTCTTATGAAATATCTAGTTATCGTATCACTCCTAAAAGAAAGCTTTCTCGACAGAAAAAGTGCTCTGCTTAAGCGTCCATGAATGGAGTCTCTAGGGCTCAATAAGCGGAGAAAGTTCAAAAAAGAAGAAGCGAAAACGGCATTCGGGAGATAAGGTAAACTTTCCTTGCTTCGGAAGCAGCTACAACAAAGACTGATTATGGACCTTAGATCACTAAAGGATAAGGGAGAATCTATCAAATCAAGAGAAGGAAACACGCAAGTGTTTTCGCGCTTGGTTGATGGAAGAGATGTCATCTAAGTTCCAGGTTCCGCTTAAGAAGGCGAATCCATAATGAATGCGGCTGGACACAAAGAAAGGTTGGGAACTGATCTTTCTAATGGGATTGGTGACTCTGTCCCCGCTTCATTGCCTTCACAACCCGCCTTCCGCTTCTCACTTATTTCCCGATAGCAGCATAGTAGCTATTTGGAAGTAATCCCTTTCGCCCCGGTACATGGCCTTGGCATGAACTCTATCCTAATCCGAAACAAAAAGTGGAAGGTTAGCTAGATCGGCCAGTTCTGACACGACCGAACAAGCCGGCGTCGATGATAGGTTGAGATTGACCCTAACCACACTCTTGAGGATACACGGAAAACCCCGCTGGTATGCCGGGCGTATACTCGGATTGTTTGGTAACAACCGTCCCAACCGTTCAATCAACCAAATCGACAACGAACGGGCCCTCTGTTATATATGGAATGTGAAGTGGATATGCGCTACCAGTACAGGTGTGATTAAGACTGAACCAAGAACATCACTGGTTCAACCAAATACCGGCTCGATACGGTTTCTTCATCACAATCCCTCCTCTTCATTTATCATACGGGCTTTCTACTAAAGAAAGGAAGCCATAGAGAAGAACTAATGGACAGACCAGACCGCATAAGACTACTGAAATAGAAAAAAAAGAGAAGGGATTCACAGGCAGTGAAGGCAACCAAGGGAGAGGAATCATTCCATTCAATTCACTAGTTCGGGAGCTCATCAACTACACAACCAGACCCAGGGATTGGGGCGACACCAAACCCAAGCTCAACAGATTATTGTCATTCATTCAATTAAGGAGTCATGCTTACCTTTCAGTTAGTGGTAAAGCCAAAGAACAAACCTCACTTCGTCGACCAATAGTTAGTAGCTTCATGGGGGCGAGACAGGAAAGATCGTTC
The DNA here is from genome assembly GCA_948266635.1 of Cnidoscolus chayamansa. Classification (NCBI taxonomy): domain Eukaryota; kingdom Viridiplantae; phylum Streptophyta; class Magnoliopsida; order Malpighiales; family Euphorbiaceae; genus Cnidoscolus; species Cnidoscolus chayamansa. The sequence goes on along the minus strand of CAOGCB011126871.1, from coordinate 21,205 downwards.
TTGACTTGCCTATCCGCCCACCCTTTCCACGGACATGAACTGCCTTGGCCGTAGATAGACGGATTAGTACTTTTACCCACTCATACCGGGGTAGCCTTCCTTGTCGCCAAGGAAGAATGATAATTGAAAAAGTTTTCTCGGGGTTTTTCGCTTCAATAGCAGAAGAAAAGAAGTCAAATCAATGCAGCTTTCGTGGTTCCCAGCCTAAAGATCCTATCCTCTTGCAGCTGGAGCTGTTGATGGCACGTTCAAGCGAGTTCATGAATGAATGAAATCAGTTGAAGGAGCTAGGCCTAGGCCAAGGACTTCCGGCTTTGATTGCGTTCTGCTATGGTTGGCTTTTTTCCTTGCCTAAAACAACTATCTTCTCTTCGCGAACGGTTAAGAATCCTCTTTGTATGCGCGTTATCTCTTGTTTATTCTTATAGTTTTTGCTTCTTATGCTTATGAAAAGATCTGACTGGGTGATACTCCGTTGCTTCTTAGGTTGTCTGTAAGTGTAGTTCGTGGTTCACGGGTGAGGTTACCTTGATAGGTGGTAATGGCGAGTTTTCTATTTACTAGAATATCTTTCCTGCGAAGGAAGCTTCTTTTTAGAAGGCAAAACAATTGCTACCGGTGGTGAAGAAATTGAATCAACGGCATCGAATGCAAGCTCTGAGAAAGTTTTATTCTTATTTATGGACTACAACGACCTAAAGTAGCTAAATAAGTAGTTAAAGTAAGCTCCTGGCTAAAATGAGTCTTGGTTCTACCCACCGGTTTCGGGGCAACCGATGTTGGCATTGGTTCTGATAAAGTTCATTCGTTCGGTGCGCTTTCGTCCTTTCCCAGAGGGTAGTATGTCGAAATAATGCTGTTCTACCATGAAAGGAATCCCGCTTTGGTTGTTTGTTGATCTGGGTTGGACCGTCTTGACTAAGGTTTGCTTGTGCTCGCTCATCCTTAAGATCTTAACTAGAATAGGCTTGATCGACAAGACCGTGAGTAGGAAGTCATTTAGTCAGTCTTCGCCTCCTCGCCCAAAATTCATTCAAAAAGATCTCCCCGAAGAGCGAAAACAAGCTTTCATACAGCTACTGAGAGAATAGATCGATGTCTTTGCTTGGCATTATCCTGAAATGCCAGGACTAAGCCCATCACTTCTCACTCATAAGCTAAACGTTCAGCCTGGAGAGCGCCCTGTCAAGCAGGCGATGAGAACTTCTCACCCAGAAGTATAGGTCAAGATCAAAGAGGAAGTGAAAAGGATAGCAGGTCTGAAAGGAAAGTGAGTTCGAGTCTAGTCCCAGCTGTTAAGGTTCTTAGTGTTCCCGGGAAAGCAGGTTCATAGGAAGGATCCGGGAGAACGAAGTGAGAGGATAGTCATATCGGACGGGGAAATAGTAGTGCTACTTTGATTTAAGGATTGAAAGATAAGGAGATTGGTCCCATCACTTGTCAAGTCAATAACGGGGGTAAATGCCCCTAAAATAGATTTGGGTAGAATATGCTTCTCGAATGGAATGCTCTCTGTGCCTTTCACGTGAGAATAATACCACTGGGAGATATCAGGTTATGAGTCAACAAGATCAATCGGTTCCAGCTGAATGTATCTTAGGATCGAAGATCTCTTAAGTCATCAAGAAAGAAGGCGGCTAAGCCAGGCGATCCAATTGAAATCGGGATAGGATAGCGAGGAAGGAAATCGACTGTAAAAACATCCACTCCTATAGAATATCTAAGGATCCGTGATACTGCTTACCGACGTAGTCAGGGGAATAGTCGAAGTGATATACTGATTGATAGCTAGATGATATAGACTTTCTGGGGCTTTCCAGTAATAAAGTAATAAGTAATATAATATAGCTAACTAGCTAATGAGACGATTATCTTATAATGCCTCTTAGAAAGGGAAGAGTGGAGTCATCGTTCAATTTACGGATACGGGACTGAATAAGAAAAGGAAAAGATAAGACTTTATCGATCAGGAAAGCATCATCCCGCCTTTCAACCACAATCACAACAGCTGTACATTGGAATAGATTAGTCAGACGAACGATAGCGGTCGAACTGTCAAGCGGGAGCGTTGACAAAGAAGTTGAGGAAACTAAGAAATACTTACGAACACTCAACATGGAAATCATATCATTATTTTGAGATAAATTCAAATGTTATAAAGAAAACATTACTCGATTAGTCTCGAGCCGGAGTTTAGACTCCTTTGGAAAGGGGGACATCTACCCTAGACGACGACAATACAAAACACTATACGCAATCCTGAAACTCAACTAGTATCCCGACCGGGAGAATGGAATAAATCTTCCACTTATTTGTTATAAGATATTGGTGAAACTCTTCACAACTTATTTCATAGCTGGGAGGGGTAGGCTTTTGCTTTTAAAAAGATAAAAAATAGAAGTAATAAGTAAGATACCACATCTTTTGACGTTCAGCAAAGAGGAATCCTAGCCTCGAAGCGGCGAACTAGACCAGAATTGGAAGTAAGCGCGCGAACGACATTGGTCTTTCTTGCTTTCAATTGGAAGAAGGTGTTCCCGCAGTTGAAGAAGGGCCCTACCCAACATTAGAGGAGGAAGCGGAGCTGGCATCGATCTTTTCGTTAGCAACTGCTTGACTTATGATATTATTGACTTTCCATCTTTCAACTGAAAGTCAGAATGTGTTCCTGCCGTCAAAGAAGAAGAAAGGGCTTGACTACTTGTTCTAGAAGAAGCGGATTCCATAGCAATTGCTCTTACTTATCTTTCTTTCCTTTCTTTCTGTTGTAAATAGCTTAGAGGGCTTGACCTTTTTCTGGTTCTAAAAGAAGAGAAGAGTTCGGAGAAGAGTCAACCTAGAAGAGGAGGCCTAGTACTAAGCTTTTCTTTCCTTATTGACCTTGAGGGCCTTACCTAGAGTTCAGTCCGGGGGGAGGGAAGTAGTCACAGAAGTACAAGCCGGGAAGCCAGACACTATTGAATTGACAGGACATAGGTAATTCTTCTTTAGAAGAGTAAGAAGTACTAGGTACCCCTAAGCTAAGAATCCATTAGTCAGAGTCAGAGTGGAAGCTATAAGGTGAGAGATTCTCTTATTACCCGCTTAGAGGGCTTTTCCTTTTCTAAAGGGGCGGGGAGAATGGGAATAGTAATCAGCCTCTACGGGCTAGTCAGACTAGAATAGTAGTCAGCATGTATGTCCCTTTACTGTCTTTCGTTAAATATATAGTAAAGTAAGCTAAGCTTCAATAGATAGCGTGGGTGCCGCCATAAGAGTTCTTTTTTTTTAGTTAGAAGATCCTTCTTATTTATCAATTTTCTTTATGCTTATTTGTTAACTCAACCAACTTCAGGATTGGCGGGTGCGAGAATAAAGCCATAAGCTGGTTGCTGGCCAACTAAGAATAGTATATATGAAAGGGATCCCCATCATTCCTCAAACTCGATAAGTCAGAGAGACTTTGATTGGGCAGCTATTCGATCGACTTTTCTTCGAAATCCATTAGCTGTAGAGTTTTCCTTCCGGAGAAGCCGTGTCAGCAAATGGTAAATAAATAAGAATGCACCGATGAAGTGTCACGATCGTAAAGTTTTTTGCCCGGTCTTTGTTCCAATGGCTTTTGAATTTGACGTTTCCCCTTCTAGCTCTATGTACAGACTGCAAGGGAAGGAGAGGACTTGAATTTCTTTTTACCGACCCTTTCATTTAATAATTAAGTTATCAACACGGCCTGTGAGAAGTTTAAGATTTTTTATTTGACCAAATTCTCAAATCCTCCGATTAGAATTGGGAATGTCCAATCAATCACTAGATTCTTTCCTGCGAAAGTGTGTTATCAATGTCGGCAGCTCCGGGTTTTGATAAATGTATGCTAGCGCGGATATCGACCTCCTTCTGAGCCGTGGATCAACTTCCTTAGTTGGGTTAGAGTTGAAAGCTGGTAATCGCCAATTCTCTTAGCGTAAGTACCAGAGTCCTAATAGCTCTCCGAGACTTTCCATTTCTGAGTCCGGTCTTTCAGACCGTATCTGAAAGTCTTCACCGGATTCAACTTAGTAGGACAAATCATAGGCTACCAACTGGTGGAAGAAAAAGTCCTGCCCAATCCGCTTCACTTCAAAGTAATCTGTAACCTTTGAAGGAAACCCCTATTTGATACTAAGGCTCAAGCACTAACTGTCTTTTTTATCTATTGTTTTGTGATGTGATGATAGATATAACGTTACCTATTATATAAGGGTACGCAACGAAGGAGCTTGAAACTCCACTACTAGAAGACTGTCAACCTAATTCCTGTAACAAAACCGACTACTTGAACTAGTACCAGCACGGGGAGAACCTGTACCTCAAACTAGTTCATATTATCTGTGTCTACCCTAATATCCCGTTACTGTACGGGAACGGAAGCGAGAAAAGCAGGTTTTAGATACTAAGACGTCCGAGACTTGAAACTAGCAACCATGAGATCCTTACTAGAGCTCATGACGTAACTAGAACATAGCACGAAAAGAGGGATACGTATAGAGACCGAATCGGATGGATAGGAGCTTGATTGTAGGGGATGCTGGGGAAAAAGGCCACTAAACAGATCTTCACCATTTCTATCTTCAAATCCATTCTTTGGAAATGCAGTGAGACAATCGACCAAATACCCAGCTTATGACCCGGACGGACAAGTTATGCTTCTCCGACTCTTGCTGAACCTTTTAGTTAGATTTTTAGAGAAAGAGGGAAAGAAATAGGAAATGACGGATCGAATCCTGCCATTCCAAAGGCTACTTGAAAGCTCGGCATCGAAAAGGAGGAATTCGATCTGCCGCTTCTCTTCTTTGAATCTGTTTTCTTAATTTCAAGCGAGTCTATCAAGATTGTAGACGGGAGTTGATTGGTAAGGGATAATGAGTGGTTGCGGTGCAGGCTGAGGGGTTGAGTCGGGATTTGAATAAAAACTCGATTTTGTGGTCATGGGAATCGGGCCACGGCTTCGCCCGAAGCGTACTACGGAACGAGCCTTGTCTACGAAGCAAGTTCAGTCAGCGAATAAAGAGTCCGCTAGTGTAGTTGACTAGTAGTATTATAAGCCTAAACGCTCTGTATCCTTCGCGGCCGACAATCGTTCTAATTCCTTCTGGAACTATGACTTCTGCTCTGTAAACTATCCTCGCTGCCTCCCGGTCTCATCTCAAGATGTAGTATAGACGTTTTTATTCCTCTTGCCACAAATCCAGAAAATGATAAAAAGCAAAATACCCGGAAAAGTCCCAGCTACTCATAGCGGGTTATTTGACTCCTAAATTCAGGCAATTCACTTGGTTTTCGCAAGACAAGAATAGGGTGAGAGCTGAAAGCAAAGATCGACACAGGAACAGAACTGAAAGCAAGTGGACAGATTGCTTGTTTTCGACGAATATCCAGCTTGAGAAGCTATTGGAAGTTAGGAGGAATGCGATGTTCTGTTTTCAGGTTTGACATGACATTAGATAGAACCAATAGACTGAAATTTTCGAAAGAATTAATCACAAGCAAGTAACGGATTGCCCATTAGTAAAGGCAGGATTAGGCGGGATAACCCCTCAGGATAAACAAAGCAAAGCACCGCCTATGAAAATCAGAGAAATAGAACTGATTTGAATAGGCGTCTAGGAAGGTGGGCAAATAAAAACCTGCTGAAGGTTGTCCCGTCAATCAATCAATGTATTCACACATCGAGAAAGAAAAGAAGGACTTCTTCGGCGACTACCCTTTCTTCAAAAAGTCAAATACTAGCTCGGATAGTGCTTCTTTAATGGCAGGCAGGTCTAGGTCCCATAATAAGGGAAGGTGTTTACACCGGTCGGTAGGCTAGGAGTGCAACCATCGAAGTTTCGGGTAGAACCAACCAAGTTCCAAAAACCAAATCATTAATGGTTCTTGAGAAAAGACCCCTGCGGATAGGCAAGTAGAACACGGGCTGGTAGATGAGGTTTCACCAACCACGATCGGTTCGTAGCCAAGTGCGGTTATGGAATTACTAGTTTTGGAAGGTCGCTTAACAAAATGTAAAATCCCAATCAATAAGAGAAGCTGTTGATCGAAGAAGTCTGCCGTGCCATGAAGACGGGGCGGGTCTATTCCTTCCATAAGGAGGTGGGGTTGTCATATGATTAACACATGTTCTTTCAAGCCCTATGACCATTGTTCCCTGAAAGGACGAAGGATGCTCTTCACTTAGATGACAGGGCATGGTACCCTGACACTGGTGCCTCTGCCCACATGACTTCGGACCCAGGGCGTTAAGGAATAAGAGTTGAGCAAGCGAGATATGAGCCCATGAGGGAAGGCCCCACAAGCGCGGATAGGTCTAACATCAAGGCAAGGAGTAGGAGTAGGAAGATCACTGTCAAAGTAGCTGTCCTATCTCTTTCCTAGAATTTCCTTCTCTTTCCCTGAAGGAAGCAAGACTCAATGAATGCACAAGACTTAAGAAAGCATTAAGAACAGGAACTGTAACTACAACTCGTGGCATCAGGAAAGCAGCTAAAGTCTTAGGCGCTGAATTCAAGGCTTCTCGGATTCTTCCTCTCGGGTTCCTTCACTTAGAGTAGTGACTCTCGCGTATCAATCAGAAGAAAGGGAAGACAAAACCATTAGCATTGTTAACCCCTCTCTCTATCTGTGCTCTCTCTCTTCTGTCTCTTACTGGCTGTCATGGATCGCTCACCCCTTTGCCTCGTCCTACATCTGGTCAAGGTCGATATGATAGATTGTAGGCATAATGAGGCAGCATGAAATTCCACATTCAGACAGACAGAGGAAAGGAGCTGAAAAGCATACCAACCAAATCAAGACATTTGTACCATGGTCAAGGACAACTGCAGTATCAGACTGCATAGCTAGGTCATAAGCTGGTAGCTCCTAAAAAGTGCCCCCTTCCCGATGCATTAGACATCGAGGCGCCACCATACGAAGAGCGAAGAGAGAAAGAAAATGATGCATTCCGAAAGAAGTTCCGCTGGAAAAAAAAGTTTCACGCTGGAAATCAAAACTTATCTCTTTTAAATCAGAAATTCCCGTCTTCCTTCTTAAGGTTACTCTTGGTTTTATAATGATTTCTATCCTTCATCTCTTTATAGAATATTTGAAAACAAGGGGAGTTCCATTTTTTAGAGAGTACTTTTCTGTATTTTTTTTATAAGTTATCGGATGTATTCCTGCCCTCTAACCCTGTTCCGCAGGACCCGAGCCCGTTACCACTGGATGCTTCCCCATCATCAGAGGGCTGCCCATTTTCGACACTAATATTAGTTCTCGCTTTGGTTTCTTTCGGCTGTTTTGTATATATAAAAACTTACTACGATTAAGTAGTCAAAAAAGCAGATAAAAGACGAGCTGGAATTCTCGACTTCCATAAGTTCGAAAATTGACAAGGTTCAAAGAAAGGGTGGGCCATTGATAAAGAATCGATTTCAAAGTATTGCTTCCTATTTTGTTGAGACGGTTCAAGCTGACTAGAAAGCTGACTGTTGAGAGGTGGTGAAATTTGGCCCAGAGCCAGATCAGGGCGCATGTCATGTGAATTACTACTTCCTTCGTTGCGCTTGAAACTCCAGGAAGGGGTTGGATACTGATTTACAGCTGTTTTAAAGATCTGTTGATTGAGCCACAGAAGGGCAAAAGCACGACAAGCCTACCCATCATCAAAGCAAGCCCAAGTCTATGCAAGAAGGCCAAGGTCCTGTTCTCCGGATCTATCCAAATTCAAAGCCCGTCAAAGTTGGCTCCTCCCATGAAATCATGCAAAGGATTCTAGCCCCAAAAAAATAGCCCACCCAGAGAATGACAACCATCAAAAGGTCTAAGCCCATATAGCCTCGACCCATTACATTAAAGGACAACTGCTATTGAATCCACTGCTAGAATGGAAGAATTCCCTGCACATGAAACGTGACCGTGACGGTTGGTTTAGGCTTTCCTTGCTTCTTAGTTTGTCTAGGAGCAGGAGTAAAAAGTCATAACATAAGGAGTGATGAATCCTGGCCATCAAACCCGAGCCTTGTAACAATTGTCCGATTGAATTAATAAAATTACGAACTTGTCCCTTCTGTTTCACATTTCCCGCTAAATATAACTGAATCAAGATTCAAGAACGTTCTAACAACCACGCAACAGTCATGCTTCGCCGATTCCTGTTCCACGCTCCTTTAACGCGCGCGTGATCGTTCTCTAACCACCGCCTCTTAACTGCTCCCTCACTCATAGCATAGTTTCGCGCATAAATACCTCTACCTCCTCATTTCTTTCATTTTTATTCGCATTCTCTCTGAAGGAAACCCTTCTCTTCCTCAATAGGAACTTTATTTCTATGCTGGCTAAGTGGCGGATAGCAAGAGCAGGTTTCACAGTGAATATAAGATAGGAATAGAATGCCGTCTTAGTAGGATGCACAGATAGAGCTGCTAAAGCAACTGCCAATTCCCACGAGGGTTCAAATGCTCGATAAGGAGCTGTGAGGAAGTGAATCAAATCAGAGAGCAGCACAGAAGAGGCTGCAGATGGATGCCCCAACCTGTCCCCAATCAAGACCCTTATCTCAAACTTGAATTAGAAACTCCGGAAACGTGATCATCTATATCGCTTCTCGTGCGTTTTCGTGGCAATAAGATACTAAATCGACTTCTTAACCTATTACCTTGAAAGAAATAAAAAAGAGGCTTGTTCCCGAATCATGTACTAAGGGAAGAGTCCCGACGTATTACAATTGGCTAAGGTGCCCCATTTTCTACTTCTCTTGGTCCCTACATTCCATACTAGTGGATAGGCTTTCCAAACCCCCAAAACTGAGCTATCCGCTAAAGGAAAATTCCATGATGTGAGATTAAAACAAAACTCAATGTTCGCCTCTTTATAAATAAAAAGGATCTCAATGGTATGACCAAAGCATCAGTAGCGGGAAAGTCATCAATAGAAAGAGTAGCTGAGTAAACAGCAGGAGATGCAAAAGGTAGGAGATTCTATTAATCGATAGCAGATCCGCTTTTGACTAGTCACATATCAGCTGTGAGAACCTTCTAGGCAGACTCTATCTTCCCATCCTTACTCATTGGCGGACTTATTCCTTGCTGGTTGGGTTTGCTTCTTCAGTGATACGATTGTCACCTCATCTTTGAAGCCAGAAGAAAGGAGGTCTTCTAGCACCTTTCTTTCTCTTTCTTCAACCAAAATCCCGGAACAGATTGGCTTAAGCTAGAGAATTCCCACGTGAAAGGATTTGTGAGCTCTAAAACTTTTTTTTTTAGGAAAGAACGAACACACTTGAAAGCCCTTCTTTCGTAAGGCAAAACTCTCTAGTTTAGTGCTGGGAATCAGATTTACAGTATTGTTTTGCTGGAAGCGTTTTTAGATAGGTAACTCCGCATAGAAAAAAGAAGATAGAATCTGTCTTAACGAGTATATTATATTCATTTAATAACTAAGTTGGTTGGCCTGCCTATATTTACTTAATACTGAATTCCATTAGTGCTAGGGCAATTCCTATTCTTCTTTTTCTTCCCAGGCAATCTCCAAGCTCACCTCCTTTACCCGAACTGGAAGTCCCAGCTCGAAAGGCTCACTCAAGCTCCAAGTCTTCAATCAGACTCTTTTACACCAGCCGTTACCGGAGAGTTCAGATATGCCAGTCCCGAATTAACCTTTAGACCAGTGCCAGCTACTGATTTCGAACCTGTCTTTCCTGCACCTACCAGAAAAAGGTCTTACTTTTGGCTTAGCGGATCTTGGGAATGAAAGTAGCTCCTTTATTACATTACGAAATTTGCAGGGTTTCCGAAAGAGGAGCTAGGCAAGCCAGACTTGTACAGCACAGTAAGCATTCCATCTGCCTCAGGCCAAGAAATCCGACCCTCCTTTTCCAGCTCGTAAGGCATCAGACGCCTGAAAAAGCGGAACAGATCTATCCGCGGGAGAAGAGTTCCGACTTAGAGTAGCTCCAGACTTGTGGTCTGACAGGTAAGTATAGGCCAGGAGATAAGATCCTATTCCTGCTCTTCTGGTATACCTTCTTTATTTGTCTTCTTAGGACAAGGGACCAGACAAGTCCAAGGATTCACCTCCGAGTTATCCTCTTCCGCCGGACTTAGACCCTACCCTATTCCAGCTCTTCCCGCTCAATTTCTTTACCGTTCTTATTGTTCTACTCCTGGGGTTCCAGAGTAAGGATTCACAGCAGAGGTTCATATTAATTAAGTAAATAGACGGGCAGTCAAGCAAAGCAAGAGAGGCGGGTTTCCTTGTCTCGGAGAAAGATCTCAGAACAGGTTACGGTAGGGGTCCTAGATAAAGAATGGGAGCTAGCAGAAGTCATTCCCTGTCTCCTAGGTAAGAAAGAAACTCAACTGATAAGGATTCACCTCCCTGTTCAATAAACCTGCTCGACCCTGATGATTTTAAAGTTCACAGGGCAGCACTGCTAGCATGAAAGTCCTCGAGAACTCCATCTGGACTAGTTACGGACGAGTCAAAGAGAGTGGAACCAGCCTTGCCAGGACAAGCACCGGATTTGGCTAAGACTTTGAAGGTGGCAAGTCATTTACAGGTCCTGGGGAACTTGACTCATTTGCAGCTACAGCTCCTAGGGGCCTAGTTCCGACTCCTTGTTCAGATGTTGGGAATCTCCCAGGGTCAGGAAGTCCGCAAAAGTATAAGTCTCACGATCCTTCTTCAAAAGACCCCGAACCCTAACTCCCAGAATTCTTATCTCTTATCTAAGTATCCCAGCTCTCTGTCCCCGTTAGCATAAATAGACCAGAACAGATGAAACTCTTCAACTAGAAGGATTCCCCTCCCCACCTTATTAAGCAATTAGTCTCACAGTAACTACTAGGCCTCACCTCAGCGGTAAGCCCCTTTTCCGAAGAGGAGCTACTAGCCGATCAAGCTACACTCCCTTTCTCAAATACAGCTTCCCCTTCCCAAGCTAGTAATAGGTCTGCTGCCCTCCCCCTCGTCCTTGCAGTCTTTTGACTCCCCACCTCTCTTTCCTTTGGTCGCCTTGCTTTTGACCTTCAGCCTCTTTCCCGGTCTCAGAGCCTAGTGTTTTAGCCCTGCTTTGCCCATCTCCCTTTACTACTCTTCCAGTTCCTCGTGGACCAGACGCAGACAAGGATGAAGATAGGAGTGAGAAGGCAGTTTCTACTTTTCTTCCCAGTTCTGATATTAAGGCATCAGCCAGGGAAGAATTGTGAGCACCTGGGGTAAGATCTTCTAGAGCTAGGATAGACCTCTTAGGAAAAGAAAGCATTTCCGGTCAAGGGCGGAAAATTTCTGAATAAGGCTAGGGCTTGGCCGCAAAAAAAAGAGAAAGGGCGGAGCCCAGTAGTCTCTTGCTTTATGGAAAGGAAGGAGTTGGTAGCAGACAAGTCATTCAGCAATGAAACTTCCATGGCGTAGATTGACCTTTCACGAATCTGTCTTGAAGAGTGAGATCGTTATTGCATAGATCATAGATAAGGTGCCTATTTCTACTTCTACAAGGTACTTCCACAATGAGATCAGAAAAGCAAAGAAGGAGCTTTCGCTTCGCACCTTTAATTTAAGGAAGTTTTAAAGAGCCTCCGATTTATTACTTACGACATACATTTGAAGATCCCGAACGTGTAATAATAAAGAAAGAGAGTTAGATCCGGACATAGCCGTTAGATCCGCGGTTGGCGGCATAGTCTTTTTCAAGCTAGATGGAGTCTCAGGCTTTTAACCTTTAGCTCTCGTGTAAAGTAAAGCACTCGTTGCTTGCAGACTGGCTTTCAGAATCGGTAATCAGAGGAAAGGCTGGCTTACAACTGTAGCTGCAAACCCGACCCGATGTAATGCAAAAAAACCTGCTGACAGGCACACCGTCCTTATTCGCTTCCAACGAAGAACCAACGGAGCAGAAGGCGGTGCGGGAAAGAGGATGAGCTGCCAAGCATGATCAATGGCTCGAAACTCCCTTCTCCCTTGCAACCTCTGAAACGAAAGATCTAATGCTTCCGAACCTAAATGCTCGATAGACTGGATGGCAGAAGAGGATCTAAGATGTGCGGAAAGGCTATAAGGAAAGATATCTAGTACTTCCAAACCTACACTAACTATCAAGCCGCCTAACCACTTTTTTTTACCTTTCGTGGAAAGTATTCTGCCCGTTCTGATTCTCGTTACACTCGTTCTTTCCTCTCTCTCTCAACTGGATTATAGAATAGAACTAGATTAGACTAGAAGGGAGGAATGAATACACGCTTAGACCTTGCGGCGTCTGACTTTCCTGTTTTACTGCTTCACTCTTACACTTTTTGATTCACCTGCTAACTTTCTTAATTCATTGAGGTAGGCTCCATAAGACATATAATAGATAGATGTTGGGTAGAGTAGGATATCCGTCTTTTCTTATAAAGTTGATAGAAATCCTTTACTTTACCGCTAGTGCTCTTTCATTGCATTAACTGTGTAGGGTAGGATTGAGCTATCACTACTAGAATGCACCTGCCAACTCCGATTGCTTGTGCTTATTACCACTTCCTCCTAGTCCTCTTCCTTGCTTTACAAGCCTAAAAGGGCTTTCACATCAAGGACTCTGTCCTCTTTGGACCAACTTGAGTATCTAGTAGAGAATCTTGCTATGGTCGATCGTATCAGTGAGAAAATCCATTTCTTTGTAAGCAACGTGGCCTGATCGTTCAACTTTCGTTTTGAGGTGAGGAACGATGAAATTGTCTTCTCCTTTGCTTGCTGACTTTCACCGACTGCTCCACTGAACCGGCTGGATTCGTTCACCAGAGAACTACTTTCCGGGCTAACACTCGTGATGAAAGAGGATCGTGCCAATGGCTGTTTTCCTGCTTAAATTCAATGTAATTGTATTCCCTTGTAGTACACCATTATCGGTTAGAAAGGCCATTTATTGGCACTAAAACAGCCTGTTTAATATTCCATACTTCCTTTGTCGTACATTCATTTGTGAAGTCTTATTGCATAGATCCTAAGATATAGAAAGTTTGAAGTTAGGGATCTCACTAGCAGGATGGAATAAACTTCTTTTATTCCTTTGCCTTCGCCTTCTATCTCACCTCCTTTGTCGATCAACAAGCTACCTTAGCGCAGTGTCTTACGCACTTGAACATTTGTACCGAACCGGCCGAACTCCAGTTACGACCTGAACTAGCTAAATTGACAACTCGTTCTTGCCAGGCCTTATTATTGATTATTTCACACTTCGGGATAGAGGCCTACTTTCTCGCCTTTGGCCTGATCGTTCGGCTCGGAGCTTTTCGACAAGATGCCGGGTCCTTTGAATTTATGGTCTTGGTTCTCTATTGAGAAGTGCTTCACGAGCTGCTTTGACAACAGGGACGGTCATCTTAGTTTAGTACCGAAACTCAGTCATTCAACCCCGTTAGCTGGACAGCCATCCTTTTCTCTTTCTATTTCTCCATAATAGAATAGATCTTTGTACAACATAAATCAATGGATAAGCCTTAGTGCATGGCTTACTTTCAAAAGTCCAAGTCTTGATCTATCTGAAAGCGGAAAACAAAGACAAGTAAGGCATCCACCTTGGAATTAGACCAATCGAACGTCTTGTCGAAACTAGGAGGTATCACCAAGCCAGATCGATTCACAAACTAAGACAATAAGCATCTTGATAAAGCACGAAGCAGATCTTTATCTTTAAGCTAAAAAGCGGTCGGATCTGACAATGTAAAATCTGATCATTGAAGAGGGGACAGCCCTACTCGAGTAGGAGGTTATACAGCCGACATGATAACAGGCAGTTTGAACTCAATTCAACAGTAGGGACTTCCATCATTCAACTTAGTAACTCTTGTACAATCCCCATCACTTCCAAGCAAACCCGCCCTGCATCCTTAGACCAGACCATGTTAAGGATCAAAAGGCCGACCAGCCGCTATACGGCTGAATCGACACCTTCTTTTTGGGGCTGCGCCTCTTTCACTTGAAAAAAAAAGGCATAACTAAAGAAAGGTATGCCATTCTCTATTTCTTTAGTATTCCTTTACTTTTGTTAAGCCAACTTGAATCCATCCATGAATCGCATCCCGAATAAAGAAACTCACCCAAAACAACCTGAAAGCCACTCCTAATTCGACTTTAATCTGGTCTGAGGAGCTGCGAGTGCAATAGAGACTCTAAAGATGGACCCACTACGAAATCCATAATTTATCTATAACTCCGATTTTTAAGATTGAATCTTGTTGAAAACCTTTTATTTTACTATCAGTTGGGACCTCGAGGTCGGGGAAATTCCTTTCTCTTGCAGTTGCAGTCGTATCGTCCTTCTTTTCGATCGTGTACCAGGCATGCTTCACACCAGCAAAATCAGGAAGGAATAAGCACCCAATCCGAGCCACCTCTACTAAACAACCTCTACTATTTGTTTCATATGCGGATTAAACCTCTATACTCACCTAGGACTATTTATTATGCGTATATCACATTCCATAGAAAGCTTTCTTCCTGATCGCAAATACCGAAATTTGAACAACATAATCTGATTCTGAGGTACCAGTTGATCGATCTACCTTCACTTACCCCTCTCTTGAGTAGAGCCCTCAAGCCTATCTAAGACAGAAGAGAAGGAAGTTAGACGACGCAAGGAGCTTAGTATTGGTTTTCAGCTATTAGGGGAATTTTCCCTCTATTAGGGCTTAGTTGCTAAGCGGCTGTCAGTGCAATGGTATGGGGAAGTGTTAATTTGGTGATTGTATTGCTAGATCTATTCTTCCTATACCTAATTCTCTAGTCATAGATGTATTGTTTAAAAAACCTCTGCCTAAAGTCTTAAGTCTTTGAGGAAGTGAGCGAAGTTCCCAATGTGAGAGGAATAAAATAACTCGACCGTAGGGAGAGGAATTCGCCCTAAGGCTTCATGAGAGCCTGAAACCTGGTCTTTGGTTCATGACTGATTTATCATCTCTTTCCTCAAACGAAGGATTCTCCTTAGCTATTCTTTCCTAAGCTTTCCCTTTCATCAGTACGTTTAGTCCTTATAAATTACCTAAACTAAATTGTACGTAAACTGCACCTGAACCTCTTGGTGGGGGAGAAAAGGAGCCTTTCTTTAGGCCACTCCATTCCCAGCTGATAGCAAAGCCATCAATGTTGAACAAAGCCCAACCTTATGGAGCAAGGAAGAAGGAGGGAAAACGATTACTGCCAAGCGGTCACCTACTAAGACCAAACAGTCCTACCTTAGCGTACCGGACTATAATAACCTATCTTTTTCATTTTTGAAGTGGGAGAGTGTGATTTTTTTTTATTATCCGTAATGCGACTGGTGATGAAATAGGCTTCTAATACTGGGTAGGAGAAGGGTGGATTTCCTATTAGTTATATCATAAAAAAACCAACTGGAAATCTTTACTTTACAGACTATAATAGCTATTCGGTAACCACTCAGTGCCCTTTACTATCAGGGCTAAGGAACGAAAACGTAGAGGCCCGTTGTTACTCGGTTTGCTTTCTCTTTATTCATGTAGAATAGATGGTTAGGGAAAGTCTCTTTCTTCTTTCCTGAAGCATCGAGTGAAAAGGACTAGCTTTTAGAAGTAGTTAAAGTTCACTTTATTTGCTTTTAAGCCAATAAGCCTTTGAGAAATGCATTTCATTCGGGTGGAGTAGAAGCAGTTGGTAAGGGTATTGAGTTTATAAGTCGAAGTCTTTTGACTAACCTTTCCATTCCAACCGCTGCAAAAAGTGGAAGCTTATTATAAAGAAAAGGACCGATGACTCGCTTGTTCAGTACTGCTAACTATTATAGGAGGATGCCGTCCCCTCGGGACTACCAGTAGTTTCGGTTGTTGAATCTCGTGCAAGTTAGGTTGTGGTTGTATTGGCTGCAAGCGGAACGAAGGCGCTTTAGGTGTGTGTTGACCATGCGCTCTCGCGTCATGTAATATCGTATGTATGATAGAGGTGGTGTGGTGATTGACCTCAATGCTAATGGTTATCCCCAAGGTTCAACGAATGAATGAAGCTATGATCGTACCCGGATAGAGATGATGGTCTTCCTCTGATGTCTCCAAGCCGGAAAAAATAGAATAGATAGGCGAAGCAGCCAATAGCAGCCTGTTCTCGCCTATCGATAGATAGCAGGTTGCTTCCAAGCTCAAACCATTTGAAACTGAATTGCTACTTTTTTCTTGTTATTGATAGAGTGGTATTCTCCGCCCCTGTCAAATAAAGTAGAGGGAGAG